>JASAMZ010008067.1:5000-17041 GCA_030248115.1 Linhomoeus sp. GSCO2_2 | reverse complement strand
AGCCTGATGCCGCAATCTTACGATGCTGCGAACGACCATCTGTGCCGCACGCCCCATTGTGAACGGGTGTTACGTCCCTGTTTGTGCCGCGCGCGTCATTGTGGGAACAGATCTTAAGTGGCCGAGCGCCCATCTTGAGGCGGTCCCCGCTTGGCAGGCCGGATTAGCAGCGGTCTGATGTTGATCGCGCAAAGTCTGCGGACTCTGAAAAACCACCAAGTGCACGCCTTTCTTGAATGGACTTTAGTACCACTCAAGCATCACCACTGCATTAACGTCCTGGTACACATGCGCTCACCGTCTCATCTGCCAACACCACAATACAGGATTCCAGCTCACCGATGCATTCGCACCAGTGTACGCGCCCCAACGTCTCGTCTTCCATTATGAACAATTTCTAGAACAAACTACCAACCACAACATTGTTTCACTGCTTGGTCACACTCCTACTTCTACATCCAAGTCACTTTGTGGTCCTGTTTGAGGATAAAATGCGGCTGCGACGATTCTTTCTTGGCAACAAATCAAGTGCACCGTCGAGCTCAGCAAATTTGAATTGGACGTGGGGCATGACATGGACTCAGTGACAAGCGAATCGGCATGGACTCAGTGACAAGCGAGCTTGCATATTCGATACAAGTTACGTTCCACTCGAGTAGTACACTTCCCCATATTCCAGTAGAACAACTTCCCAGTGAGGTAGAACAATTACCCAAGAGTGCCTAATCGACACTCTGCCACATCTTCATGCAAACTTCATGCAAAACGTTGAAGTCAATCTTCCCAGTCATAGGCTGTACATAGATGTCCAGGTCGGTGCATGTCAATGTACGCCCGCGTATTAGAGTATTTACGGTAGCTTAAATTTCAAAATGTATTTCAAAATTTCGACAATTTCAAGCAGCTTAAATTTCAACATATCTTTGTGTGGGTGCATCTGGCCGTAGACCCAAAAGAATAGGGCGTCGTCCCATTTGTGCCCTTTTCAATAGGGTGTCGTCCCATTTATACCCTTTTCAATAGGGTGTCGTCTCAGTTAGACGCTTTTATTGCACTGTGTGCCTGCGGCGAATTTTTTTGATCCATTTATGGATCAGTTGCCACAATTATAAGCGCAAAGTGTGCCTGCGGCGAATCTTCTGATCCATACGTGGATCAGGTACCACGAACACATCCAAGACCAATTGCGGCTAATACCGTATGAGATTGCGACCTACTGGCTACTGTCACGTACAAAGCGAGCCGACATGGAAGCGGCAGAAGACGAAGAAGGAGAGATTAGAGACATACCTCGACTAATGCTTATTTATTACCGAAGGTCGAAGGAGGAATGTGCGCAAATAAAGTGTCTACTTTGATAAGTTTGAGCTACAGTGTGTGTGGTAGGGTGACAGAAAATTGCGAAGGCAACATGGTACTACTGCTCCCCTGAGCGGGAGGACATTTTAGATCGGTTCACAGTAGCGCGGGCAAATGTAGTCATTACCAATGAATTAAATTGAGCGCAATTGAATTAAATAAAACAGGAACAAATCAAAATCAAGTAAAATACAGTGGATTACAATGTAAACCGATCTAGAAATGCTCCTCCTCTCAGGGGAGCAGTAGTACCATGTTGCCTTCACGGTTGAAGTTGGCCATTACCAGGCGACCACCGTCTGGCGCGAGCACGTTGTCCTCCTTCACGTCCAGGTGGAGTATGTGCTGCTTGCGGAGGACATCGAGTCCCGCACACAGCAGACGGCGGTCATTTCATGCGTAAGAGTTGTTGTCGATGCGGCGCTTCAATCACTGTGTCACATGCCGCCTACTGCAGCACCACGCACCACTCTGCGCTTCGCAGCGTACTCTGCTGAGTGCCACGAAACGCAGTGTCACAATCAAACAAAAAGATTCACCCACATCCATCACCAATGCTGCATTGGGGTGATCGCCCATTCCCACAGGTCCCAAATTGGGCCAAACTCCTCACTCGTCCTCTAGAGGGCCAGCTCAACCTTCGGCCATTCTTGTTTCTAAGGAAGCGAAAACGAATTGAATTGAATTGAATTGAATGGTTTTATTGATGGAAGCACCGACACAGCACTGAACGTGCCATAAACCAGGTACAGAGTACATGGGGTGCGACCATCAGGGAATCGAATCACGAATCGAGCGAACTTAGCAAAGAGTCGACTAGAAGGACTACGTATGAGAGGGTCGTGCGCTGGGAGGTAGAACGGAAAAGAGGGGTGGAGATACATAGTGGAATGAATTACGATTTAATCGTGAGACGAGACAAGACGCGAGTCTGAGAGCCATAGGAATCGGTGGGAAGACAGGGGCAATCAGGCACCCACAGGCAACAAGAGGACAGATATTTAGGCATCTACCGCCATTGACTGACATTTGCCCTCCGACGATGACCGTTACCAGGGGCAAGTCCGACGGTGCAAAGTGCAAGCAAAATTCACTTGAGGAGAGCTAGCCTGATGCCGAATTGTACGATGCTGCGAACGACCATCTGCGCCGCACGCCCTATTGTAACGGGTGTTACGTCGTTTGTGCCGCGCGCGTCATTGTGAACAGATCTTAAGTGGCCGAGCGCCCATCTTAAGGCGGTCCCCGCTTGGCAGGCCGGATTAGCAGCGTCTATGTTGATCGCGAAAAGTCTGCGGACTGAAAAACCACCCAGTGCACGCCTTTCTTGAATGGACTTTAGTACCACTCAAGCATCACCACTGCATTAACGTCCTGGTACACACGCGCTCACCGTCTCATCTGCCAACACCACAATACAAGGATTCCAGCTCACCGATGCATTCGCACCAGTGTACGCGCCCCAACGTCTCGTCTTCCCATTCATGAACAATTTCTAGCACAAACTACCAACCACAACATTGTTTCACTGCTCGTTCACACTCCTACTTCTACATCCAAGTCACTTTGTGGTCCTGTTTGAGGATAAAATGCGGCTGCGACTATTTCTGGCAACAAATCAAGTGCACCGTCGATCTCAGCAAATTTGAATTGGACGTGGGGCATGACATGGAATAGCAATTCGTACAAACACCGTAACTGAACGAAGTAGGTTACAACGTATTGCTCGGAGCATCGCCACAACCGGTTCAATTTACTGGTTGCGCAGGACTGCAGTGGTTTTCACTTCTCATGCGTCTACATACATATTGGTCCCTACTTGTGCTGTCTTTGTTTCTCAACTGAGTCTACATGGATCGGGGACGAAAACTCAGCTAACGCGAGTTGCCTGCAAGATTAAATGGAAATAGTTGGAAATATCCCGTGATTGTGAGTCGTCACGTTCTCTATGAGAATTCTCAACCAATCTCTAATTCGTACTAACAGAATTTTCCCGCGCGATGCAAATCTGACGTGGATCCCTAAACTTCCTAGAATCGTCAGGCAATTCTCGATCAAATAAATTCTGAGCGAATCCTTTTGACTGTCGAGACGAACAATGAAGCAGAATAGAACAGCCCAAAACACTATCAAAGTTCGGTGAACACCAGCTTGACACTGTCGTCGCCGGACGCTACAAAGAGTGGGCATCCAGCCTTTACAGAATACTGTAAATACTCCACCCCCCCCCCCCTCCCAACACACATTTAGAAGATGCTAGGGGCAGGGAAGGGGGTGGGAGGGTGGGTGGGGGGGGGGGCTAGGGCCGTTTGTCAGATTATTGACAATAAGCACATTAGCGAACAACAACATTATTCCCAAAAGCCTCACGGTAGAGCGGTTCCTCGATTGGCTGCTGAGCTCGGATCTTGGAGGCGAGCACCTTAGAGTTCGACTTGCGACAGTAGCAGGAGTAGAAGCAGGTACCACACCAGCAGAGGAGCAGAGTAAGGATTATTGGAATGGTGATTAAAGCCCAGCTGGAGATTTGAGTGATGTTGCTCGTACCGTGCACTTAAAATTTCCTACAGTGTGTCCATGTAAACTCACTAGACCCAAGGTTTGATGACAATGCGGCAATCGTTGGGCCGACGCCAGTTATCTAATTCGTAGCAGTCATACATTGTACATGTCCAGGGGCAGCTTGTGTCCCAACATGCTGTTCATGTAGTATTCGCAGCTTAAATGAAAGAATCCTGCATCGTTTTCGACATAATGTTTCCGCACTACAATTATACAAGAGAGAGACATGTCATGAAAGAAAACGCACCGCTCCTCGCAGGAACGTAACCCTGACACGACCTTGTCTGAGACCATCGTTGTCAGAAGCGCGACAACAAGCCGTGTGTGTAAAAAGTTCAACCTATACTGTGTGCCTGTCGAATCTTGGTGAACAGTATAGTGAACTTTGTACACATCGTTAGCCGTATCTGGAGAAAGTTCCTTGAGAACGTGTACCTTAATGCCAAGTGCAGCTATCCCCACGATACGGTTGTCTGTACAGCTGATCTAAAGCTCAGTGATATCGCCGCGTTCGCTATATGTTATCGGCATGATACGACGCCGTTTATCTGATGTTTCCTGCCTGTGTGAAAACGTCACATCCAACAAAAAAACTTGCCAAAAGTTTGGTGCGAGCGAATTCCTGTGTCATTTCTGTTTCCGAGTGCACATTCATCAATAAACAGCTGTTCTGGCCATCAGACGAAAATGTCGATTTTGACATTTTTATAAATTTTAATTCTAAATATCTCGAAATTGGAATTTAATAAAACAGTAAAACTATGCCACAAATTCTTATTGACATACGGTCTTACCATGTCTGCGTTCAAATTCGTCAAAAAACGACGTTCTATTTTTGTCGATTTACGAAATTTTGAAAATAATCGCGTATTTCTACTAAATTCCACATTTGCAAAAATTTTGTTTTGTGTTACAAATTATCCATGGGCTATGTCCTTGCCATTTCTGAAGAAATTTCACCTCTAGCTCATTAGACGAAAAATCGATTTTCGACATGTTCGTATTTTAATCGAAAATATCTCGAAATTGCAATTTATTAAAACTGCAAAACTATGTCACAAATTCTTATTGACATACGGCCTTACCATTTCTGCATTCACATTCGTCAATAAATGACGTTCTATTTTTGTCAATTTACGAAATTTTGACAAATAATCGCGTATTTCTACTAAATTCCACATTTGCAAAAATTTTCTTTTGCGTTACAAATTATCCGCGGTCTATGCTCTTTCCATTCCTGAAGAAATTTTGCCGCTAGCGCATCAGGCAAAAAAGTCGATTTTCACATTTTCATATTTTAATTGTAAATAACTCGAAAATGCGAAATTAGCAACAGAAACGGACATCGGATCCGTACTAAGCGACCTTGACTCTACTTGACCACATATGCCACATATCTTACTTTTGTGCGACGGACACACAGACACACAGACACACAGACACACAGACACACAGACATTGCCATCCGTATATATGTGACGTCCAGAATCCGCATTCGTCCAGAATCCGCATATGCGGCTTCTGGACGGCGACGCGTCCAGTTTCCGCATAATGCGGATTGTGGACGCGGTGCCGTCCAGAATCCGCTTTGGAGAAGGAGAAACATGCTCCTGGCTCTATATGCGTAACTTGGACGTCAAGAATACGCATTCTTTGATTGATTACAATGTTTTTGAAAGTATGATTTTCGTTTGAAATGAGGCTATGCTTAGGCTCGCCCTGCGCCCACGCTGCACAAGAGTCAGTCGGGCGTCGCAGTTGGTGGGGTTTTGTTGGGGGGCGCTGTTGGTGGTGTGTGGTTTTTATACTCCACAAAAAATGTGGAGTATATAGCGTTTGCGCGCGAAACGCAGAAACTTTGAGTCAACGGCGTTCGCGCGTGAAGCGGCCGATTTGCAAACGGTCTTTTGCGTTGTGTAGGCCTAGTAGGTGGGCAACCTGCACGACATATGGGGTCACACTCCGGGACCCCGTTGGCGGGAAATTCAAAAATTTAAATTTTCAAAGTACTGAAAAATGGGTTGGGCAAGGTAGAACTCGAAAAAGTTGCATATAATGGTATATACTATCTTTTGATATGTTGTAGTACTCGATAATGCCGAGTTGGCAAAAAAAGAATTGGATCGCTGCGGGACCCATTTTGGCGCCAAATTTGAAAAATTCGCGATTTTTGGCCCCGGGTCGACTTTGACGGGCTGCTGTGCGCGATAGGTAGCAGCTAGAGCCGCGAGACCGCTTTTGGTGCTCCTTCCCAGATGTGCTCTATCGAATGAGCCATGAACGGAAAAAATCGGTTGAGACACAAAAAAGTTATCTTGGTGGAACTTTTTTGACTCTGGGGTCGAAAATTGCGATTTTCGCATTTCGGCGTCTATAGCCCTCGAATGCGTTGCCAAATCGTTCCAAAAGTGGTTTCAAACGATTCTACGTTGAAATCTGGTCCAGAAAAGTGTTTTTGACAAATTTGCAGAGCTACAGTAACCCTGCCGCGTCCATTTGAACATTGGGTGTCGGGTCGACTTTCGCGACATTATACTCGATTTCGGGGTTTTCGGGGGCGCTGATTACGAATTTGGCATTCGTTTATCGTTTAGATGATGTTTAACATACTTATGACGGATTTGCACGCTACCGTACCCCAAGTGCAGAAGTTTGGTTCTGCGAGTCCATAGGAAGTTAGGGGTGTTGTGTGTCGATTCTGGGGTATTCTGGGATGTAGATCACGAATGCGGCATTACTTTTGCGATTGGGAGTGTCAGGAGGCCACAACCGCAGAGGAGTCACCGTGCGTAGGAGTTCAAATTTGTGGAGTATACTGCGTCCCCCGGACGACTTGCCTGGTTGAATAAGCATAAGAGTAGAGAAATATGTAGCTATCGGGCGCTCTGCGGCTGGCGCAAGATTCTCGGCGCTACATACTGTATGTGCATCCGATACTCGCGCAAGTAGGACCAATGAAAGCGAACGTGTTTCGCGCTTTTATTACTGAAGATTATGAAAAGTACCTATGTATAGATGGAGCGCTTCCCTCCCAGTCGAGTAGCTGCCAACTCGGCTGCGTCGTCAAAGGAAAGGAAGCAAACATTCGGTTCTCGTCAACACAATCAACGCTGAAACAGGAATCGGTCGAGTTGGGCTTCGCGCAACAGGGAGTGAACAGTTACCTGCTGAATGCAACTGAAGCCTCTTTTGAGTGCGTTGCAGTGAGCCGCCCGTAGAGGCGTAGCAGGGTACTACCAATAGAAACTCAATGTAGTTTTACTTTCAGATAGAATTATGGTTCTGGCCGAGTATTTCAGTTTCAGTTTCAGTTGCGCTACCTTCCCAGTTTCAGCTTCAGTTACGGCATCACTGGGAGCTTCAATTCAGTTTCAGTGTCAATTAACTGATTGTAACTGAAACTAAAACTGAAACTAGTTTGTTTCTATTGGCCACCCTAAGGCGTAGTAGGCACACCGTCCATTACAGGTTCCCCTTCGAGTTTCTCTCTTCAAGAGGAGCGTCCCTCGTGATAGACAAAGGGCTTCTCGAACTGGTGACAGAAGCTAGTAGTAGTCGAGGCGCCTCTCGTCAGCAATCGGGCCGTTGCGACCTTGAGATTCGATCCATCTTTGATACAAGGCTGCTGGAGGCCGACCTGCTCATGTCTGCGGATCGTCAGCACATTCCCGAAATTATGTTGGGGTACACGACGCGAAAATCAGCGTGTCAACTGTACGACTTGACTGCTGCCGTTCTTTAGGTAAAATACGGACCCATCAATGACGGTGTCATTAGCCGCGAGCGGAGACGCCAAGGGACCACACGACGGCTATATCAGCATCGCCTCTGGCGCCTCGCTTCTCCATTACTGCGCCGATCCAGTCACTGCAGCCACTTGCACAGGCCCAACTGCAGAGATGGGCATCATGAAACACTGCGCTACCATTCAAGTGGACAAAGAGCATATTCGACTGGAGAAATAGATCTTCGCCAACACTGCCGCCAATTACAGGTGCAAGACTTCCGAGACGACACAGAGCTGTTCCCGAGAACCAGCGTTGACATACTGCTCGACAGTGGGTCGACGGCCATTCTAATCCCGTCCCCGACAGTGGCGCCTCATCTGCAATAATTGTACCACCGTCTGGAGCAGCCCAATGGGCCCCTGGTGGCTGGGCGTACATTTGAAAGCATCTCTTGTGCCAGAGCTGCGGAGTTTCCCACTCTGCACTTCATGATTGGCACACAGTACTGTTGCAAAGCGAGACAATCATAATCCCTACTGACTACCGTAAGAACAATTTTTGCCGCACTGGGCATTGGGGACGACAAGTCAAAGCGAAACTTTTTACTTCAGAATTCAAATTCTGCAAAGATCGTTGCGTTATCTGATCTGCACTGCATAGTGCATGCACTTGTCTCTGACATCGTGTTTCTGCCCGTGTCTGGAACGTGAAGATTTGGCCTGACTAGGTACCTACATATGTAGGCACAGCAGTGTGCATGCTCTCTTGTCTCACTTTGCGAACACAACCTTTCACTCTGCTGCCGACCGACTACATCCATAAAGACGGCCAGTTTGCGGACCAGGGAAGCGTTTCTAGTAAAGGATAGGCAATAGCCATTGATTCTAGCAGCGGTGGTGCCTGCTGAAAAGTGTCGGGAAGGTAGGCTTCGCACGTCAGCTCAGTCTCTCAAGCCTGGTTCACACCAAACGCGCAGTAAGCCCGCAGTAAGAAATAATATTACGATATAAGAATTAAGGTCGCCTTACTTCTTATTTCGTAATATTATTTCTTACTGCGGGTTTACTGCGCGTTTGGTGTGAACCAGGCTTCAGGGTTCGACCGGCGCGAATATCGGCTGCATGTAGCGCTGCAGGCGCCTAATCTCAGTTGCGGCCGTCATTCGTGTTTGGCGAGTTACACTTCTCCGTTTGAGAAGCCAGAGAAGTACCGTATCTATGTCCGTAGCTGTTCTTTCATGAGACGCGCCCCTGTGCACAGTTCGGCTGGGCATCGCAGCCGCAAACATGGAGCCGTCTCACGTGACACTGGGAGTTCCATTCTTCCGAAAGTTCTACATACAGATCCACTCCACCCTGAGACACACAAGCCTTACAGTGGCAAGGATGAAAAGAGGCGGCTGCAACTTTGGCTCAGTGTCGACGTCAAGACAAACGTCGGTATGACTGCATCTGCTAATGCGTACAGGTGCGATCACAAGTCGGTCCCATTAGTCCCCCCCCCCCGTGTACATAGGTGGTATCTTGCATATCGATGCGTACCATTGCTGTCACCACTATGATACGGACTCTGATCCATCCAAGGAGGTAAAACTGATGGCGAAATCGGACTATTACGCACATACGCAACATAACTGGCTAGAACGGTAGAAACATAGAGATAGCCAAGCTTTGAGAGGGCTTTGATTTGAAGTATCAGAATCACGTCTGAAGCAGAACTGCTTCCTCCACATCGAGGAGAATAATATCTGATGGATAAGCAAGCGGTCACGCGACTAAGTTGAGCAACATCTTGGCACAAGATAGCGAGCGAACTCGACGCGGTTCAAGTTTTATCGAAATCGTCGGACCGGCATCGACCGAGTCGAGAATACCCCATTTCACTTTAGCTCTCTTATTCACCTTTTGTTGTTCCGGTTCGTATACCAACATATGTACTGCAGTTTGTTTTGAAGATGAGCACAAGAAACTCAACCAGCCGTATTTGAGTGAGCAACATATGTACTGTAGCGGTTGAGCGGAGAGTTTCTGCAGGTGTAGTAGGAGAAAGCCAATTGTATTTCCAATTTGGACTAATCCAACATCCCAATCTGTGAGGCCACCGACACCCTGCTCTTGCTTGTCTCCATGCCCGCCAGCAATCTCAGAATACCATCAATGCGTCACCGTCGTCCGATACGACCAACCAGGTGGTTCAGTGTAATGGGTTCTGCCGATGTTTACTTGACGCCCTACTCCGAAGCACCGTGCATCGTAGTCACAGTTCATCTAACACGGGAAGGGGAGATTGCCCCTATTCATGGTTGGCGCGGCAGCGCCAAACCATAATATGTTCCATCCAGACCGCGCGCACCTTTTCCCATCATCACGATATTTATTTCTCAGGCGGTACTAAACGGAATTGGATGAAATTTGGTACACTAAAGGACTTTATTACGAATAGATTAAATTCCAAATTTGGTGAAAATCGGTTAAGTGTAGCAAAAGTTACAGACGTAAAAAGGATCGCGGCGCGTTTCTTGTCCCAACGGCGGGGGGTGAATTCTTCTCCGTCTTCTTCTTCTTCTCCTTCTTCTTCTTCTTCACGTCACGCTCTAGCGTCCATCAACAGGATCTCGTTGAGTCGCCTGCTATTCTTCCCAACCGTGGTTGCGCGCTATACAGTACAAGCCCCAGAGTGCCTCCGCTCGTTCAGGAGGCCCTGCATATGTACGTGTCCCAAAATTGTCCTACTCATTCTGTGCGTGCCTCAAAGTGCTCGCGCTCGTTCAGGAGGCCCTGCATACGTGTCCCAAAATTGTCCTACTCATTCTGTGCGTGCCTCAAAGTGCTCCCGCTCGTTCAGGAGGCCCTGCATACGTGTCCCAAAATTGTCCTACTAATTCTGTGCGTGCCTCAAAGTGCTCCCGCTCGTTCAGGAGGCCCTGCATACGTGCCGCAGAATTGTCCTACTCATTCTGTGCGTGCCTCAGAGTGTCCCAGATCGTTCAGGAGGCCCTGCATACGTGCCCCAAAATTGTCCTGTTCATTCTGTGCGTGCCTCGAAGTGCCCCCGCTCGTTCAGGAGGCCCTGCATACGTGTCCCACAATTGTCCTAGTCATTCTGTGCATGCCTCAAAGTGCCCCCGCTCATTCAGGAGACCCTGCATACGTGCCCCAAAATTGTCCTGTTCATTCTGTGCGTGCCTCCAAGTGCCCCCGCTCGTTCAGGAGGCCCTGCATACGTGTCCCAAAATTGTCCAATTCATTCTGTGCGTGCCTCAAAGTGCCCCCGCTCGTTCAGGAGGCCCTGCATACGTGTCCCAAAATTGTCCTACTCATTCTGTGCGTGCTTCAAAGTGCTCCCGCTCGTTCAGGAGGCCCTGCATACGTGTCCCAAAATTGTCCTACTCATTCTGTGCGTGCCTCAAAGTGCTCCCGCTCGTTCAGGAGGCCCTGCATACGCGCCCCAAAATTGTCCTACTCATTCTGTGCGTGCCTCAAGGTGCTCCCGCTCGTTCAGGAGGCCCTGCATACGTGTCCCAAAATTGTCCTACTCATTCTGTGCGTGCCTCAAAGTGCTCCCGCTCGTTCAGGAGGCCCTGCATACGTGTCCCAAAATTGTCCTACTCATTCTGTGCGTGCCTCAAAGTGCTCCCGCTCGTTCAGGAGGCCCTGCATACGAGACCCAAAATTGTCCTACTCATTCTGTGCGTGCCTCAAGGTGCTCCCGCTCGTTCAGGAGGCCCTGCATACGTGTCCCAAAATTGTCCTACTCATTCTGTGCGTGCCTCAAAGTGCTCCCGCTCGTTCAGGAGGCCCTGCATACGTGTCCCAAAATTGTCCTACTCATCCTGTGCGTGCCTCAAACTGCTCCCGCTCGTTCAGGAGGCGTCAGCACCATTGAATTAAATTAAATATAGAACAGCAGCAGCAGAATAAAATTAAAATTAGATAAATTTGTCATCGGCAGAACCGCCTCGACGCGTAGAATCCAACGGTGACCACGTCGACCCACTCCGACCTACCACGCATGCCCTGGGGGCAAAAATGTCGACCGCGAAGGAGAGTTTCAGTATACTGACAAATTGTTAACAAATTCAAAACACATCAGAACCATATCAAATAGGGGTTCGTTTGAAACGTCTCGACGAGAAAATTACAATGGCACCAATGCCGCCGCCCCCAAATTTACCACGAGCGCTATTTTGCAACAAGCTGTTTTAAAAAAGTTGAGTTGTTTTATTAATACAGAGTAGTTTGTGAGTGTTTTAAAGTGGAAGAGTAAAAGAGTGGATACTTTTGTAAAGTGTTTCGAAGCCTTTCCGATATGACGCGCGTCCGCCCGGAGTCCACTATTCATGCGCTACTTCTGACACTCTCCTTTCTGAGGGGTTCTTGCAAGGCAACATTG
>JASAMZ010008066.1:0-14430 GCA_030248115.1 Linhomoeus sp. GSCO2_2 | reverse complement strand
TATGTTGTATGTGGTGTACCTTCGTTCAGTTACGTATTGCTATCGTCATTCGGTCACTATTAATTGCATAGTTTTGCAAAATGCGCATTGGAAATAACTTTTCAAACAAGGGAAACGTGCAGGAGACCCTGCAGTGAAGCACTCCGACCAGAACGGGAGAAAGCAAACCACTCACTTATTATGAGAAATAAGGCCGATTTCCGCCCAAAGATTCTCCACAAATTCCGCCGGCGCGCGAGTTTCAGAGTACGCGTATTCCCTCCACCTACAAGGACCGGCCGGCGCGCAGCAGAACTCCACTGAAATCTTGTAGACCAGGCTGAATCGGGCCCAAAATGCGCCATTTCGCTTCGATTCAACAAGTAGCCGGCAGCTAAGATTCGGGGCTGCGCCAATCGCAGACTCGCCTTGTCATTTTGGACGGGAAGAATTGACAATTCATGCGCAAATGCTTACTTTACCACGCCGTCTTTTCGCACTGCATTTCCTTCAATTGTGAAGTTTGAATGCGCGCGCAAATTAAAGTTACCACATAGTTTGAGGAGAGTACGGTAAAAGTTGCATTCAAATTTGAATGTCGGCATTAGGAAAGTGGCTGTTTGAAGGCAAAATCGACACAAAAATGGAGAAACCAATAGCAAATTCGCGTTCCTCGTCGCGAAATACCCTAGAATCGACATTCCAAACGTACAATCACCTCACATTGAGGTTCCCCACGTAGGGCTTCGGTAGGTCGAAAATCGGCAAAAACTCGCAAATTTTGATCCGAAACGCGAAAACAATGCCAGATTCGACAATTCAGCGACCTCGAAAGCACCGGGATCGACTCCAACAATTATTGATTTTGACTGCCCGGGTGGAAATTCGAATTTTGGACGCGGCCGGGGTACGGTAGCCCGAAAAAATATTTTTTAAAAATTGATCCTAGATCAGTTTTCAACGGGGAATCGCGTGGTGCAATACCCATTGGCCACAAATCATCGCAATCGGGCGCTAAAACGGCCGAAAGTGGAAAATCGGCATTTTCGGTCTCCGACGGCGACCACTTGCAACCACAGAACTCACGATTTCCTCGGTGGATTTTGGCGATTTTTATACTCCACCGAAAAATGTGGAGTATATAGCGTTTGTGCGCGAAACGCAGAAAATTACAGTCAACGGCGTTCGCGCGTGAAGCGGCCGATTTGCAAACGGTCTTTTGCTGTTGGGTAGGCCTAGAGTGGGCAGGGTGGACACCAAACGGGGTCACGCTCCGGGACCCCGTTGGCGGGAAATTCAAAAATTTCAAATTTTCAAAGTACTGAAAAATGGGTTGGGCAAGGTAGAACTGAAAAAGTTGCATATAATGGTATATACTTATCTTTTGATATGTTGTAGTCCTCGATAGTGCCGAGTCGGCAAAAAAAAGAATTGGATCGCTGCGGGACCCATTTTGGCGCCAAATTTGAAAAAATCGCGATTTTTAGCCCCGGGTCGATTTTGACGGGCTGCTGTGCGAGCTAGGTAGCAGCTAGAGCGGCGAGACCACTCTTGTTGCTCCTTCCCAGATGTCCTCTATCGAATGAGCCATGAACGGAGAAAATCGGCCGAAACACAAAAAACTTTCTTACACTGCGACTTTTTTGACTCCCGGGGTCGAAAGATTGCGATTTTCGCATTTCGGCGTCTATAGCGCTCGAATGCGTCACCGAATCGTTCCAAAAGTGGTTTCCAACGATTCTGCGCTTAAATCTGGCCCAGGGAAAAGTATTTTTAGAAAAATTTGCAGAGCTACAGTATCCCTGCCGCGTCGGTTTGAATTTTGGGCGTCGCGTCGACTTTGACAATATTGTGCTCGATTTTAGGGTTTTCGGGGGACGCTGATTACGAATTTGGCATCCGTTCAGTGTTTAGATGATGTTTGAACGTACCTACGACGAATTTGTATGCTACCGTACCCAAAGTGCAGAATTCCAGTTCCCAGAGTCCATAGGAAACTAGGGGTGTTGTATGTCAAATCTGAGGTATTTTGGGATGTAGATCACGAATTCAGCATTGCTTTTGCGATTGCGGGTGCCAGGAGGCCGCAACAGCAGGGGAGTCACCATGCGTAGGAGTTCAAATTTGTGGAGTATACTGCGTCCACCGGACGACTTGCCTGGTGGTCTTAAACGAAAGAGAACATGTTAATCTTGCCGATTTGAGATATCTGGCCCGATCCAACAACTCCCTGATTTACTAGGATTTTTTAAAGGCAAATTTTTGTCAAAAAACCACTTTCGGCTACCGTAACCCGAGAACGCGTCGACCTAGAGGGTCGGGATTTTTTGTCCCCTCTTCGTCTCGTCGAGGACTACAACATGTCCAAAGGGCATCAAAATCGGCACATTATTCCAGAAAGTAGCAGCTGCTGAACACCCTCCCAGTAAGTAAAAATTCAAATTTTTAAATTTTTCTCAAAATTTTTCCACCACGCGAAAAAAACGAAGGCCCGAGCAACCCTACTATCCCTCGAGAGCTATCGATTAAAAAAAAACCCCGTCCAAATCGGATGAACCACGCGCGAGAAATCTTGGGGCAAAAATTTTGATCGGGAGCAGCTCCACTATAGCACTCCGCCCCTTTTGGGGTCGGAGTGCTAAAAACGTTCAGGCCACAAAACGGCCCACTGCAAGCGCTGCTACGAATGAGCCCCCTCCGTTGCAGTCGCCGACATTTTTCGTGCCCGAAATCGAAATTTGTGGCGAAAAACCGGAAATTTGCGAAAATTTGGCTCCCCAACCCATAAATTTTGCCCCGCAAATCATCCACAGCCACTCTTCCGGCTTGCTGTTCCCAGGACTGGCCGAAAATGAAAATTTTGAAAATTTGAATTCCGCGCCAAAACCTACAGTAGGACGAGTGCCCTCCCTTCCCTGGGACGCGCCGCTGAATACTACAAATAATACGGAAATTACTACAAAATTACTACAAGAGGAAGAGAAACCCCTGAAGTACTGCAAATCGGAAGGAACCATGGAAAATCTCGTGCGCAAAAAGAGGCAAATTATGGAGAAAATTTCCGGCAAATTTTTGGCGCCGTCTCAGAAAACCAACGCCGAGTCTAGCCAAAGTAATGCCACACTGTATGACGCGTTCGCCGACCGCATTGCCTCCAGTAGGACGCGCGTTGTGATACTGTAGTTGGCTGTTTTGAAAAGCCGTGCACTATTCGGCTTATTGTTGACGGCACTGTACCGGGTGTCCCAAAAGACCAGCCCCCCCCCCCCCCCCCTTCCACAGCACGCTGTATAAAGGCTAGCGAAGTCATACTTGCACATATGGTAGCCTATTATGTTTGCAACTCGGATTCAAAAATTCGGCACTCTATCTCAACCCGTGCGCAAATGCGGGCGCAAAGCGTGAAATCGGTCGCCGATGCTCCTCCTCCTGCTGGAGGCCATCTCCATGGAGAAGAAGACCGTCGCCAGCAGAACCAAGACAGGCAGACAGAATTTGACGGCCCACTGCGGGATAATGGCGAAAGCTACGAAATTCATTCTTGCGTCATTTTGAAGCTCATTGTGTTCTCTTTCAAATGACATCTTGCCAGCTGCCAAATGTCGCCCCGTTCGCGAGCTGTTGCCAACCAAAGGCGACGCGATCGTTGAATTTGAGTAATTTTACGTTTTGCGCCCGCATTTGCGCATAGGTTGAGATAGAGTGCTGAATTTTTGCATCCGAGTTGCAAACATAATAGGTTACCATGTGTGGAAGTATGACTTCGGTAGCCTTTATACAGCGTACTGTGGATGGGGGGCTGGACTTTTGGGACACCCGGTACATAGCACTCCGCCCTTCTAGGGCCAGAGTGGTAAAGTCTGGCAAATTGAAAGCGAACTATTTAGGAATGCAACACTTTTAACGGAGGCGCAAATGGGTAGTAGGTACGCCACAAGAAGTGCACTGAAGAGAATTTCTATGTCGATGTACTCAACGACTTGTGCGATTGAACGCTATTTTAACTTCGTTGTTTGCACTGCCTATATGTTTGTGAGAGGGCATAAAGCGCTGTGTTTGCTCTTTGTCTTGTGGAAGATTCTTGCAGTGCGCGTACCACCCTGTAGCACGTATACTGCGTCATAGCACTATTCTCATTCTGTGCCTACAGCTGTCGAGTCACATTAACTCTCCGTCTAGCCCGGATAAGGACGCCTGTACTCAGTGTTATGCGTCCGCATTAGACTGCGGCACTTCGTGTGGTGCGCCGCACAGTTGCGCAATTCTGGAAGTTTAAAACTATTTGGAAGCGCAAAATGGCCAAAAATTCCACCACTCTATTGTTTTACGTCAACGGTAAGAGAATTGAGGAGAAGAACGCGGATCCCGAATGGACCCTGGGCTACTATTTGAGGAATAAGCGTGAGTTTGTGTCGACTAATGTTCAAAATGTTGGTTTAATAAGGTTTAGAATGTGGAAAGCAGTCTCAGAATGCCCGCGTTCTATCATACAACTACATACCGTATTCTGAGCACTTTCCGGCTATTCCTGAGAAGTTGGGCAACTCACGTGTTGTGCTGGCACTGCACAACGTCATAACATGTTACGAAGTCACATTTTTTGGAATTGTCTCTAAGGCCTGCAGCACAACTGCAACTGACATTAGAATCACTCTCAGACACTTTCCACCAACCACTGAGATTTTCATGTGCTGACATGTGGAGGCCTGACCCGCGGTGTCGTAACATGTTACAAAGTCAAACTACTGGAATTGTCTCTAAGGCCTGCATCACAACTGCAGCTGACATTACAGTCCCTCACAGGCACTTCCCACCGACCACTGAGATTTTCATGTGCTGACATGTGGAGGCCTGACCCGCCGTGTCATAACATGTTATGGTGCCAATTTGTGGAATAGTCTCCATAGTGTCTGCGAGAGGCAGTGATGTTGTTCTACAACACTTCCACTACACCACTACTACAACACACACACGACAGATGTGGAACGACACGAAAAGTAACCAAAGCATGAAAGGCAATGAATGTGGAGATGGGGGTAGAGGTGGTGCCGATCACTCTATCGGGGCAGTAGGAGTAGCCGTCGCATCTCCTGAGGAATTCGCAGAAGGCAGACCTGAGAAAGAAGTAATGTTTCACCCTAATGAGTGTGGCGTAACATGTTACGCAGGCGGATACCCTTCATCCACTGGACAGTGAAGAACTGCACGACGGCTCCAATTGACAGGCCAGTGACAGTGCAGAATGAGCTCAGCAGGACTGCACACGCGACGATGTACTGGAGTGTCAGGGGAAGGCTCACACCTTGTCGTTGTTGACCTGCTTTTCTGCAACAGCACTGTTGGTACCTTTCATAACTAGTTACGAAATGTACTGCTCCCTATCGCACTTGTCCTTCTCCATGGCTGACTAGCTTTTTGGAACCGCAGCAAAGATGTCACTACACTGTGGTGAGACAAAGACCACTGTGGACACTTTATGAAATTAGCTTACAAAATCTGCACGTCTGCAAAGTCTGAGATGTAAGCTGTATGGGCAGCCAAAATAGGTCCGACAGAGCGGCAGCTGGTGCATTGATTACAGATTCAGATGTGCCGCCATATTCGTAACTACCTTTCCACATGTAGTCCTTCTCAGAGTGGAAACGTCGGTAGCAGTCGGGCATGCACAATGCCACTTTGCAGGACCGGCAGGCGTATTGTGGTCTGCGCCTCTGCCCTCCTTCATGGCAGGGGCACGTCTGGTTTTTGAACCCCAGCACATTTCGGGTGGTGTCGGGCAGGTGGTCCAGCGCGGCGTCGAATCTATGGCGTACTACAGTATTTCTGCTGGTGAAGTCATCTACTTACATACACTCCACCTCGAGTGCGACACGACGTCCTTCCAGTCTCCCTCTCCGGTTCGGCGCTTCTTCGGCTGGGGACTCCCATCTTCCTCGTTCTCTATGTTCTCCTTCAGCTCCTGAGTGTATTAGGTGCAAATAACTGGTTACGCATCATAACATGTTATGCGGTCTTACGGCTCCGTATTCGGCCAACTGCTCGCACAGCTCCTCCTTGAACTGCTTCATGCCGGTTCGGACAGTCGTCTCTTTCCTGCTCCACCGGTACAGTTGCAGAGCGTTGCTGCAGCCGAAGCAGAGCATGGCCTCGAAGAACCTCTTCGTCCAGGAGGTGAACCAGCCATGCCGGAATTGGGATGAGATCAAAGCGTCCCTGAAGTGGCTGAAACAGTGAACGAACTGTGACACATGACGTCTGGCAGAACACACACATGGTATCAACGCCTCTCATGTCTGTGACGTAGTGGGCCACCCCATCTGGGCGCTGCAACAGAACAGTTTTTAGCACCCTGGGGGCATCCGGGTCCTTCTTGTTCTTGATCTTTCGCCTGACTGGCGATGCCTACAACAAGCAACCCACTTCGTCGTAGGTTATGGGTCGTAACATGTTACAGCTGCTCTCTCACCCAAACGCAGTTGTAGGGCACCGTGGTGAGAATGCGAACATTCTTCTTGTCTTTCCAGTTGATGAATGTGAACTTGCCATCCTTGGAGTGGCACTTGATGAACTCTCCCCTCTGCAGCTTCCGTCCGGCCTGGAATTAGTGTGGTTGAGACAGTACAGTAGTAGCACCTGGGCAGACGTTTGTCTACAGTCTCTCACATTGGACTTCGACTTTAGCATGGGCTTGGGGAGCCACGCCCTGTTGAAGCGCACTGTGCCCAGGGCGAACGTGTTTCGGTGTCGCAACGCATTGTAGAGATCCACGGAGGTGTAGTGGTTGTCGGTGATGAGCTGAATGACATGTCGTAACATGTTATGATTGTCACATCTCACACAGCCCATTCATTACGCAGCTGGGTCACTCAACTTTGTAGGTCTCACCAGACGCCCCTTGTCCAGCAGGTTGTTCTTCTCCTCCACATGGTTCTCCCTCTGCTCCAGCAGCTCCCACACAATGGAATTGATTCTCCCTTTGTCGTGGGTGCGGTCGTGTATGACGCGCCTACAGACCGAAGGATGCGATAAGTAGAATTGACATTCGTAACATGTTACGAACTCGTAACAAAAACCAACACTAACATGTTACGACTGAAATGCACTGGCACACTCTTGCAGACTGAGTGCACCGCACCGGGTGCCTGTCGTGTATGACGTGCCTACAGATCGAAGGATGCGATAAGTAGAATTGACATTTGTAACATGTTACGGACTCGTAACAAAAACCAACACTAACATGTTACGACTGAAATGCACTGGCACACTCTTGCGGACCACCCCCAACCACACAGCGCACTCCCCTTTATTCTCTACTTCATACGTCGTGCACCGAACCGCACAGCGCACCACATCGAAACCCAAAAAAAGTGAACGCAACACATGACACCGAAAAAACACGCATTGCAAGAATCACGCGAGCACAAGGGTTATGGTCGGAGGACAGATTGTGAAAGCACAGCAACCACTGCGTTTTCACAGACGAATGTGCGCGCAGTACACAAAGTATACCAAATGAATTGAGCAGCGTGGCAAGTGGAAGGCAGGCACGGGAGATGATGGGAACTGGGGGGTAGCACCACAGAAATAGAGACGTCGAGACCAGAAGTGTGCTACATGGAAGAAAAACAAAAAAAAAATTTCACAGAGGCTGCTCTCTTCTTCCCAACCTCCCCACGTCGACTTCTCTCCCTCCCTACACCAGCTGGGAGATGTCCGGCTCCTCGTCTGTGGCCCTGTGGCAGAGAGGGCACATCTGGGAGCCATCTTTCAGCCAGTCGTCGATGCACCTCTGCAAGAAGCTATGTGTAATGAGTTATGGCTAACAGATGAGGTAACAGAGACACAAACCTTGTGGTAGTAGTGGCAGCACACCAGGAACTCGGTGTCCTCACTGTGGCGGTCAATCCACTCTTGGCAGATGATGCAGAGCGCCTCGCGACGCTCCCTTTCCTGCTCCTCTGCCTCCATCTCCAGGTGCAGCTGCTCCACCTCACTGCAAGCGCCGGCGCAGCCGGGGCACAGCGCCTTCGCGTTGGCCCTCCAATTTTCAGCCTTTTTGTCAGCTCGGTGCTTGTTGCAGGCCGCGGTGAGCTCGTACTTGTCTTTTTCGAGCATCGCCAGTTGCTCTCTGCGATCCTTCACGACCGCGCGGTGCCCTTCTTCTGAATGGACAGTAACTGGTTACGCACCGTAACATACTACAAGTCTCCTTGCAGCAGGCAGACCTAGCAAGGCCACCAGCAGGTAGGTGGGCAAGACGGTGGCACGCGGCCCACTGTCGCACTGCTTCTGCAGTAGGGCGGAGATCACCTCTCGCTGGAACTGGACGCCCTCCTCTGCAGATATGATGCGTAACATGTTACCCACATGCACAGTGAACCTGAAAGGATGCTTTGGGTTGTTGTTTTCGTTTCCTTTCCTTTTCCTTTCTTTGGGTTGTGGTGGGCGTGTTGCCGCGGTGCGTGTCGTGGGCCGTGCCCCCTTCTCCCCTTTCCTCCTTCTTTGTGACACACTTTCCCACTCGGCGACCTCTTGGTGCGTCAGGATCTCTTCATCCGGCCGCTCCTTCTGCTCGGCCACTCTCTCAATTCCAGATCTCATTGCAGTCGTGGTCCTCGGCATCTTGCGTGCGACTGCTCGACATGGCTAGGGACTCCACCCTAGGTGTAACATGCATCGTTACCAACCCTCATTGTACAAAACACCTCTACTGTCTCACAAGCTGAGGGGGACGTCGAGTTCATGGGTGTAGTAGGCGAACCAGCCGCGGAAGAAGCGGGGTCGGGGCTTCTGCTTGTCGAAGTGGGCGCTGGACAGCCATTCGTCCATTTCACGCCTCTCGGCCACAGACAAGAAGTTTTGGCTGTTGGAGTAAACCTTCCTGTCCATCCTTCTACGGGATGTGTGGGGTTCGGAATCGGGGGAGACAGGCATGACGTGTAGGGGGTCGAGGGGTCGACGTGTTCTGGAAGGTCGTCGTCAAGTATCAGGCGCTCACAACCTCTCTATTTCTCTACTGGCCAGCAGTGGTGAACTGGGTTAACCTGCCAAGCAACCAGGACCTCAGACGCGGGAGCGGGAAACAGACACAAAGGAAGAGTGACCTGAGGCATGGAAAAGTGACAGAAAGGAAGAGTTCAAAAGTTGAAGCATGTGACGCGCTGCACTGAGTTCGTTGCATTGTGTAGCGAGAAAAGTTGTCGCAACATGTTACGTCATTTGGTTGTACTATAGGAGTACTGATGTGTACCGGCTGCAATAATGACGTAACTGAGTAACATCAAGATCACTAAAACATGTCACTGCAGTGAAGATACACTCGTCGAAGACGTCATATCGTTCCACTGTGGCGAACACATGCCACACGGATCGTAAGGGTCGTAACATGTTACGCCAGGCACAACAACTATACGACATTGACAGCGCGGTATGTGAGCCAAGTCCAAGCAGTGTCATCGCCATGAACTTACCTACTGTACAGCACCACTACATCTGTCTACTACTGTGATTCGTTGCAACATACACGAGAAATCCACTGATCACGTTTCGTAACATGTTATGTCAAATCCAGCCACTTCTACAGCCTCCCCTGCGCGAAGTATCCATTCCAAGAGCCTGATTCCAGCTTCCAGACATCCTAAACATGTCAGCGATACTTGCAAACCCGTTTAAACACCTCCTAAAAAAATTTGATTGTGGCAAAAAGTCAGCCATTTCCATTTGGTCATTTCATAGGGTCGTGTTCTCTCCCGGTGTGCGGAGAACACCAAAGAACACGACCGGGTCAGCCTGTTCTGTAACAAATCGGGTAGTGTAGTGTAGTGTAGTGTAGTGTAGTGTAGTGTAGTGTAGTGTAGTGTAGTGTAGTGTAGTGTAGTGTAGTGTAGTGTAGTGTAGTGTAGTGTAATGTAGTGTAGTGTAGGTAATGTAGTGTAGTGTAGTGTAGTGTAGTGTAGTGTAGTGTAGTGTAGTGTAGTGTAGTGTAGTGTAGTGTAGTGTAGTGTAGTGTATGTACACATTACCGTCAATACTCTAATAACACCCCCCCCCCCCCCTTGGAGGGAGCTTGGAAAATTAGGCCACCCAGTGTTTATATGAGTATCTACGTTGCGGTAGCCTGTATATACGATACACTGTGCTGTATGTGGAGAATTTGAAAAGTGAGGGAACGTGATATGTGGAGAGATTCAGAGCTGAATGAAGGCGACAGTAAGGCGCTTTGTCAGAGTTGACAAAACATTTTTGTGCGTGTCAGTGGAACGGTAGTAGGCATAACGAAGCAGCGTAGCACAACAAGCTGTTTTGAAAAAGTTGAGTTGTTTTATTAATACAGAGTGGTTCGTGAGTGTTTTAAAGTGGAAGAGTAAAAGAGTGGATACTTTTGTAAAGTATTTCGAAGCCTTTCCGATATGGCGCGCGCCTGCCTCAAGTCCACTATTCATGCGCTACTTCTGACACGCTCCTTTCTGAGCGGTTGTTGCAGGGCAACATTGGGATCGCCCGGGATTAATTTTTTTAACAAACAAAGTTGTTCGTAAGACAAGGGTTAAAAAAAACAAAAGTATTTCTTTAGGAATGACCGTTCAACAACTGCCTCCACGTAAGCTTTCAAACGGTCGAACGAATGCCGCTCTACAACGTAAGACGAGCCAGTTAGGGCCGATTTGCTGTTTGAACCTTTGAGTTACTGTAGCTCGTGAAATTCAAACTTTCGAATCTCGACTTCTCTTAACGGAATGATCAGTGTGCCGAAACCTATTCAACGTGCTCAAGATCGTCTCTCTACGACGCACGCTGAGTGAGTTAGAGAGATTTCTATGCTGAAAACGCGAGAATGTCGCTTTTCGTGTTGCGTGTTTGCGTAATTAAGATAACTTTTAATGCCAAGCGAAAGAGCACGTCGAGACCTGTTAGTTGACCTATCGCACGGCGCTCTACGACGTAAGACGAGCGAGTTAGAGCCGTTTTGCGTTTTGGACCTTCAGGTTACTGTAGCGCGCGCAATTCAAACTTTTGAATTTTGACTTCTGCTAACGGAATTATCAGTGTGCCGAAGCCAATTCAACGAACTCAAGATCGTCTCTCTATGACGGAAGACGAGCGAGTTAGTGTTAGTACATAAGTTTCCCGTTTTAAACCTTTGGGTTACTATAGCTCCCGAAATTCAAACTTTTGAGTTTCGACCAATAGAAGAACAAATGATCAGTGAGTCGAGAGCTATCCAACCAACCCAAGGTCATCTCCCTACGACGCACGCTGAGCGAGTTAGAGCGATTTCTGCGCTAAAAACGCGAGAATGTCGCTTTTCGTGGTGCGTGTTTGCGCAATTAAGAAAATTTTTAATGCCAAACGAAAGAGCACGTCGAGACCTTTAAGTTGACCTATCGCACGCCGCTCTACGACGTAAGACGAGCGACTTAGAGCCGTTTTACGTTTTGACCTTCGGGTTACTGTAGCGCGCGCAATTCAAACTTTTGAATTTCGAAACCTCTTAGCGCAATTCTCAGTGAGTCGAGACCTTTCCGTAGAGCCCAAGATCTCCTTCCTACGACTTACCAACGCCGAGATCTGAGAGCGTAACGGACGGACGGACGTACGAACGCACGGACGATAAGCTCTCGTAGGGGTTCGCCCGGCTGAGGCCGGGCGAAAAAATTGTTTTGCTGTGCTTAAGAGTTACTTGGGGGGGGGGGGGGGGGGGGGAGGGGTATCCCCCTCCCGTCTTACACGCAGGATCATAAATCCTTTAGGGCAAAAATCCCAATTTTGTGACATTTCTGCTTTCTCTGTTTTGTAGTCACTTCTGCAATGTGTTATTTCAGGCATGCTCTATCTGGCGTTAGTCCAAAGCGAGAAAGCGCACGCTAAAGTGCTAAGTGTGGACGCTACAAAAGCGTTAGAAATTGATGGGGTATACGGTTTTGTCACTGTCAAAGATATACCGGAAAATGGCAAGAACGTTCCCAACGGTTAGCGGGGGCGAGGGGAGAGAATATTTGTGTGAATTTGTAGTTCTAATTCGGCGAAAATTGCAGCAAGATAGTAGCAGTTTTAGCGGCGGCGTTTATTTCAATCTTATTTATTACAAACAGCTATTACATATTGCAGTTTGTTGCGAATGGTTGCAAAAGTACGAATTAGGCTACAGTTTATCACGAGTACATAGATTGCCAGCTAATCATCTGTTGAGTTGTACGACTTGAGCCTTTTTCCCTTAAAATCATTCAAAATTGATTTCAAAATTTCCAAGAATGCAATAATTCATTGAATAACCCCCCTCACCCCCCCTAAGACCACGGCATACTGGGATTCGACAACAGCGACATGTTCGCCGACGGAGAGGTATGGTAATTTGAAAATTTGAATTTTTGAATTTGGCGCCGTTTTATGGAGATATTTGGATGAAAAATGAGATTGAAAGTTGCTCTGTAGATTTTGACTGTGGCACAGTTGGAAATTATTAATTTTGTTATTTTATTTTGTTGGGAGTAATTTTGTTATTTTTGAAATTTTCAATTTTGGCGCCTGCAATTGGGCGAATAAGTACGCAGTAGGTATGCGATTGTTTTTAGGAATCGTTCGGTGTGTGAATTCCTGTGAAAACCGAATTTCAAGTTGGATTATTTTTAAAATTTGAATGTGGCGCCGCAATACCTACAACATACCTGTGACGCGGGGGGGGGGGATCCCCCTGGCCGGAGGTCCCCCCTCCCTACTCAGCCTGAAAGAGCCCTCCCAAAATTTGCGAAGATTTTCGCCTGCGGCGCTATATTTAATCTGTTTTTCATCAAAATTGTGCGATTTTTGGCACTTTTTACCCTACTTTTGCAAAATTCCTTTACTTTTTTCGCCCGGCCTCAGCCGGGCGAACCCCTACGAGAGCTTTTCGTGCGTGCGTGCGTGCGTGCGTGCGTCCGTTCGTCACGCTCTCAGATCTCGGCGTCGGTAAGTCGTAGGAAGGAGATCTTGGGCTTTGTGGATAGCTCTAGACTCACTGAGAATTGCGCTAGGAGGTTTCGAAATTCAAAAGTTTGAATTGCGCGCGCTACAGTAACCCGAAGGTTCAAACTGAAAACGGCTATTACTTGCTCGTCTTACGTCGTAGAGCGGCGTGCGATAGGTCAACTAAAAGGTCTCGACGTGCTCTTTCACTTGGCGTAAAAATTTTGTTAATTGCGCAAACACGCACCACGAAAAGCGACATTCTTGCGTTTTTAGCATAGAAATCGCAAATGATCAGTGAGTCAAGAGCTATCCAGCAAGTCAAGACCGTCTCTCTACGGCGCACGCTGGGCGAGTTAGACGAAACTCATAAGTTTGAATATCGCGATCTACAGTAACCCAAAGGTTCAAACAGCAAATCGGCTCTAACTCGCTCGTCTTACGTTGTAGAGCGGCATTCGTTCGACCGTTTGAAAGCTTACGTTGAGGCAGATGTTGAACACTCGTTTCTAAAGAAATAGTTTTGTTTTTTTAAACCCTTGTCTTACCAACAACTTTGTCTGCTAAAAAAATTAATCCCGGGCGATCCCAATGTTGCCCTGCAAGAACCTCTCAGAAAGGAGCGTGTCAGAAGTAGCGCATGAATAGTGGACTCCGGGCGGGCGCGCGTCATATCGGAAAGGCTTCGAAATACTTTACAAAAGTATCCACTCTTTTACTCTTCCACTTTAAAACGCTCACAAACCACTCTGTATTAATAAAACAACTCAACTTTTTTAAAACAGCTTGTTTGCCAAATTTTTAGGTCATTTTGACCCCCCCCCCCCCTTTCTCGGTTGTGGAACCCCTCCCCCGTAAAATCCGGATTACCCCCCCCCCTCCCGTTACAGGCACGTCCTACAGTAACCAACTTTCACAGGTGACTCACGTGGGGCACACAATTGGAGCTATAGCGGCTGAGGATCCGAATACGGCCAGAAGAGCGGCGAAATTGGTCGAAGTCAAATACGAGGAATTGAAACCTATTTTGACCATTGAGGTGGGATGAAATCGTTTTGTGGTGTTTTTTGGTGATTTTTGGTAGTTTTGTAAAGATTTGGTGATGTGCAACTTGGGTATTTTCATTTTGACGCGTTATTATATGAGTGCGTTTAATGACTACTAATTTGCGCGAAATTTTTAGAATTGCAGTCAAATTTCGGCGTTTTTGGGAGGATTGTACTGTAATTTTGACACATTTGCAAAGCTGCAGAAATTTTTTTGACCCGTATCCACATTACGATGAAAGGTTTGGCACATTTTAAAGATTTTGCAAATGAACATTTTGCAAATGAAACTACTAAAGATGTACTCGAGTTCCAAATAATGTAATTTCTCGTAATTTGTCAATGTTTGAGCCAAAATTCTTACATTTCAGGAGGCCAAAGCGGCCGAGTCATTCTACGGGGTGCCTTTGGATTTCGCTAAGAAAGGGGAGGAATTGGAAAAAACCTTGGAAAACAGCCAGCA
>JASAMZ010008064.1:0-39159 GCA_030248115.1 Linhomoeus sp. GSCO2_2 | reverse complement strand
TGAAGGAAGGACTGCATCCGATCTCTGTGTTGCAGAGTACCAGAAGATCGCGATCGCGACGGCCATCGGCTTCGCCATCATGGGCTTCATCGGCTTCTTCGTCAAGCTCATCCACATTCCCATCAACAACATCATCGTGTGAGTGCGGTGACACAATATTGCGGTCTAGGACGTTTGGGCGCCGCCGTTTGGGCGCCGCCGATTGGGCGCCGGAAACGTTTGGGCGCCAGACTCAACCAAGGCTAATTAGCTCACCTAGGGTTCCGCAGAAAGTTTGCTGATGTCGTAGTCCGGGGAATCAGCTTCGGGCTGCGCCACAGGCAACCTGCAACCTTCCGCGACCCGCGTGTGCCGTCGCCTGCGGCGACGCCTTTACTAAGCATAGCCTTGAAAATAAGTCTAAGCATAAGCCAGATCTAATGCTAGCCTCAGCTTGAATTAAGCCAAGCCTGAAGCCAAATGGTGTCTGCAAAAAATGACACAGTCCCGTTACAGTGAAATTCGAAAGACAATATAAGTCAGCGGCGCCCAAACGTCCGGCGCCCAAACGTCCCCAGCGCCCAAACGGCGGCGCCCAAACGTCCCATTCCAACAATATTGCGCTTGCCCAGTCACGTGTGCTTGGTGTGGCGGAGTTTGGAGTCGGCTTGAATTTCCCCCTCCACTCGCCCCCCCCCCCAGGCCTGGTGTTTTTTGTCCGCGGTCTAGGGTCATGTGGTGCCCTTACCTCAGAATTCTAGGGGCATTATGAAGAAGTTACGGGCAAGCCAACTACTGGCACAAAACTCAACGGAATCCAACAGAATTTGCAACGTCTCACCTTGATTGGAGGAATGGTAAAGTCCTAAGCGCCGCGGGCATAATTTTAGGGTTTGTGACACTCACAAGTCATACACTAATAAATAGCGCCGCCGGCGAAAATTTTCAATGACTGAGCGAAAGTGGTAGTTACCACAAGCATAGATATAGAGGCACTGACCAATCACTGACATGCTGCATTTGGTATTGAAGTTTGGTATTGAGCACAAAAGGTATTGCTTTGGTTAAACACTTTAGGGGCAGTTTGGTGCCCCCAACCAGAATTTCTAGGGGCACCACAGGGCCAGTCCGAGGGGCATATACCCCCGCATACCCACATAAACCCACTTCCCAGGTCAACAAGGATGGCCGCCATAACACTCCGAGATATCGTAGTGAGTCCGAACCATCACTGCCTATCACTTTGCCTTTCTCTATTCAGGGGCAGCTGAAGCGCCTTCAAGAGGTGATATAGCGCGACTCCTATGAGTTTCCTTGAGTCGGCGTAGAGAGCGGCGTGTTTTCGTTCGTTAGTCGGCTTAGAGAGCGGCTCGTTGTTTTATTTCTATTCTTTCTTGTGTGTGATCGAAAGCGCGCATTGCCCTGTCGTCGGTCGGTCGCGCGTCGTCCTTTCTAGTTGCGAATTCGTCGTAGTTGATCGAGTCTGTCGTCGTCGCATTGTAGTTCCGTCGTTTGAGAAGAAGCTCGTCGAAAATCCGTTGAGTTACAGGTCGATTGACCACAAGTCACAGTCAAGTGAAGTCAAATGTTCGCTCCCCCCCCCCCCCCCCCCCCCCCCAAATAACAAGGATGGCCCCCAGAACACCCCGAGATGTCGTCTAGTGTTGGTGTGAGTGGGGGGGGGGGGGGGGGAGTTGGGGGAGGGAGTGGGAAGCTTACTTCGTGGGAAGGGTGGAAGGACTAAGAGTGATCGGTTGAGTTTGAGCCATCACAAAGTATCGCTTTGCCGTTCTCAATTCAGGGGCAGCTGAAGCGTCTTCAAGCGAGATCAGTCAGTCGGCCGTCGTCTCTATTCTATTCCGTGTCTTTTGTTCTTTGTCCGTTGTAGTTATACACTATTTTGTTCTGTTTTTAGCCGTTGGTTCCACCATGCGCGATGTAAAACTTCTACTCCTGTTGTCCGGTAAGCGCAAGTGCGGCAAGGACTATGTAGCCGACTTGTTGTTGAAGCGGTTGACAGAGCGCGAAATTTCTACCGTGATCGTCCGAATAAGCGAGCCTCTGAAGCGCCAATACGCCGCGGATCATTGTCTAGACTTGTCCGAGCTCTTGTCCAGCGGCGAGTACAAGGAGCGCTACCGTAAGGACATGGTGGAGTACGGCGAGCGAATACGTCGCGAGAGCCCCGGGCACTTCTGTAACCTGGCGATTCAGACGGTACCCAATGGCGCGCGAGTCTGTGTCGTGAGCGACTGTAGACGCGTCTCGGATTTCCAGTGGTTCTCCCAGTTCTGTGAATCGAACTCTGTCAAAGCTGTGTCTGTTAGCGTAAGGGCGGACGAGGCGGCGAGGAAGGGGAGGGGCTGGCGCTTCGTGGAAGGCATCGACGACGCCGAAACTGAGTGCCAGCTCGACGACGGCGCGGTCGGATTTGACTTCGTCCTCAGAAACGGCAGTGATATCGGCGCCTTTGAGGGGGACATTGAGAAACTGTTTCGCCTGCTGTTGGAGTACCTTGGCGTGTCTGGGGGGAAATGATAGAATGGTGCGTCAGAACCAAAGCCGCGTTTTGCGGAAACAGAACTTTCAAATTCACACGAGAAGCAGAGAAGCGTTCACATCTGTAGTGCACTGTGCAATGTTTCACGAGTCTGTGTAGTCTGCTGGTGAAATCGGTTGGTTAGTGGTTCTCAATCGCCAGCTCCGTGAAATAACAGTAACTTTGATAATGTTTCGTTACTTCGGAAATCTAACCATCACTCCAACCTGATCACGTTGAAGGTTGATCGAACGTAGTGGAAGTTCCTCTGATGGATGGGCGTCAGCCAGTCGTCTCCGTACTCCCTCCTAACCATCTCCTTGGCGTTGCAGGGCACCAGAAAGAGAGCAATCTCCAGATACCCAAAGCACAGCCCTTCCCTCATTGGTGGGAACAGGAGACGCAGTCTGGTGCGCGAGTCGAAGTCGTAGGCGGGCAGGTAGAAGGGGCGCGTGCGCGAGCGCTTAGTGGAGAAGTCTGACGCATTTATTCCATCTGCCGTTGTGGGGTAGGCGAAGAAGAGATCGAATCGGAAGCCGCTTCTCTTCCCGACGAGCGCCAACTCGAAGGAGTCCTCTGGACGGCCCATGGCGCGAAGGAGGCTGAAGTCGCCCTGCAGCTGCAACTGCTCCAGGAGATCGGGACGGTACTCGTCCGCCCAGGCGGCCAAGTCCACGTCGCTCGTGTAGGGAATGAGGCCGCAGTCTCGGTACCAGCATGAAGGGAGTAGTGTAGTGTGCCCCCAAAACTCAGCGTGGTTAATCACAACACTGGTTCTACTCACATCGTGTGGAGCTTTCGAGTGCAGGCGGAAACATCAACTAGCTCGAGATTTGCGAAGCACCAAAATGAGCAGTCTCAGCTTTGCGAGGCGCGAGGTGACCACGGGGGTAAACGTCTCAACTCAATTACGTACACACAATACGATCGATACCTACGGTACTACTGTGTTCATTAGTAGTGTACGTCCAACTGCTTAGACTCACCCAGCAGTGTTCCTCCAGAGAGCCAGGGATGAATGTCGAGCGAGTACAGAAGGCGAACCAGCTTCAGTGTGTCATGGAGAATCCCTCTCAGTCTCGCCCTTCCCCTTCTCGAGCTGGCAAACGATTCTACTCGGTAGGGTAGATTGGCGTAAAGTTCCCGCATTTCAGATGCAGCTGTGATGTTGCAAGCGAGGCCTCGCTTGGCCAGTCCTTGTGTCAGGGAGTTCACTTCTCTGACTAAACGACTGAAATCGCCTGCTTTCTCTGGCACGTAGAATGCAGCCATACAGAGCAGTGACACAGTCAGAAACAGCACTAAAGTACACTTGTTACGGTTAAGTCCTGCGAAGGCTCTCGGTCTGATAAACATTGCTAACGATTGATGTGAGAATGAATGCGTATGCATGCACCATAGGCTTAGCTCTGTGCTCCATTCGCCAAAAATGTCTGTACCTAGCCGGTGGGGTAGATTCCTTGCTTGCCACGGTCTGTGTGGTGTGGTCGGGTGACTGCCAAAGCCAATCAACTTTTTGAGCAAGGTAAAATATGTACATATGAATAGAATAGGTAGGAAATACCGTATACCATGTATTGTGATATACATAACGTGCGTTTGTAACAGATGTGCATGGGGGGTAGTCGTACCAGAATCAGCGCTCAAACCGCATTGAACATGAGGACTTATGCGCAGTGTCGCTCACTGAAGTGGTCCCACGAATGCACTCGGCTCGCCTGTACCTGACGCCTTGGTTGCTATGCTTAACTAGTTCACCGCTCACGCAAGCGCCACCGTGCCATCTGGCGTGCCACGTTGAGCGCGTGGGCAGGTCAGGCCACAGCATCTTTACGCAGATCCGCGGTGTGTTCTGAGCAATTGGTAGTTCACTTCCTGGGTGTCGTTACTTTTGCCGGTGTCGGTGGCGCACGTGGAATATGGGTTCATCCCAGTCAACAAGCAACCCGGTCGACCGTCTAATTGACGCGCTGCTAGACGCGCCGTCGGCTGCCCCGGCCACCACGAGTGGAACTCGGCCGAAGTCGACTTCTTCTTCGCAGTCGTGTCCAATCCGTCGGGCAGGCCCACCGCCTGCAACGGTTCCTCCGACAACTGTGGCAGCTTCAGAAGGCTCCTCTGCTTCGTCCGTCTCCGCCCCACGCGCGGCCCACGCCCACCACTTCGCCGCTGGCAGCGACCACTTCAAGCAGGACGTCGTACCCGGTCAGTTTCCGTGTGTTGGCGTCGTTTGGTCGTTGTACTGTAACCGCGAGCTGCCGTATTTCTCCGTGGTCGATCGGCCGTCTTCAGCTGAGGGTCTGGAGTACCGCCTGTTGGACGTGGCCGAGAAGTCTGAAGAGTTCTCTCGGGTCCTCAATCACTGCGTGGGCAACGTCGGCGCGGGACTGAAAGATTTCGCCGTCACCAAGGTTCTCGTCGCTGGGACGACTCGATTGTCTTATCGAGTTGTCGGCTTGTCTTCAGGTGCAGCGAGTGGAGAACGCCACGTTACGCGGCCTGTTCGAGTTGCGGCGGCAGAAAGTGGAGGCGGATGTGAAGGAAGGAAGCGGCGTGGCCCACTGGACGAGGGCTAAGGCCAAGACCTCCAAAACGCCAGTGGAGCGCTGGCTCTTTCACGGCGCCGACGTTCAGTCGCTGACGGCCATCTGCGAAGACGGCTTCAGTCGCTCCTTCTGCGGCAAGAACGGTAAGCCGCCACGCCAGTACAAGCGATAGATCCTCTGGAGAATCCCTTGCGCCTCTTGCAGGCAAGGCGTTTGGACAGGGCGTCTATTTCGCCACGACGCTGACCTACAGTTCGAAGTACAGTCTGAAGGCGGGCAATAAGCTCCGCTGCCAGGTGCTGGTGTCGCGAGTGCTGGTGGGCCACTCCTGTCTGGGCAGTCCCCCCATGAAGGTGAGGCGATTTTCGCCTTCGTGGCTTTCAGATGTCGCACGGACAATATAAGGTAAAGTAGCGTTGCAGAATCGTTCGATCTCTCGTTCGGTTGTGCTGTCCACGTAACACTACATTACTGCCGCAGGTGCCGGACCTCCACCCAGCGTCGGGCAAGCGTTGTCACTCGGCGGTCGATTGTCTCAGCCGTCCCAGCATCTTCGTCACCTTCCACGACGCCAGCGCTCTTCCGCTCTACCTGCTCACTCTCGACAGATTCGTCACCAAGGCCGATTAGCTCGTCTGGAATAACCGGTCTCCGCTGGCACCCTTGTAGCCAAGTCAGCAACCTCTAGTCAAAATAACGTCGCAAGACGTTGCTTACCTACCTACTCAAAGATATCGGCACTGGCAGTATAGCAGGATATTTGGATATTGTTCGTGTGGAGGTATTATGCCGGAAGGTGTGCTAGGTGCGCATTCGGTGTTTTCGACCGCTTCGATCTCGTCATTGCTGTCGTGACTCGACTACACTCTGCCTGGTTCGCGCTGTGGTCGCTGGTGTCGTATGTACATATCGTGGGACTTTGACAGGAAAGATTAACTGACAGCATTCTTGGACTTTCTTGGCGGCAGAAAGGTTGGTAACTGAGCCTAAACCTGATTGCCAGAACAGACAAGTGATACGTGACACTCATTGAGTGTCAGATAGGCACTCCGCGTGATTGTTTTAGCAGACGGGGGCACAGAAACTCCAGCAAGTGTTGCATTCCCGTTAAATTTGTTTGTTCCCAATTATTTCAGTAACTAGGGTCCATAGCCCGGGGTGGGCCTAAGCCGATGCCAAATACTTAGAGGTCGATGTGGCGCAAGTGACGCGTTGGAACAGGCTGTACTGACGACGATGAGCGCAAGCTGTACTGACCGCTGCTGACTGTCTATAGCCACTCACAATGTAGAATGCCAGCGGCGCCCCAATTGTACACCTTATCTTCGCTACACCCCCCGCTGGGGTGGACGGCGTGGGTGACAGTGGTGCTACAGTACGATGCTCCTATAACTCGGTTCGATTGCGCGTGCGTAGATGCCTTTCTCAGCGCGTCTTACATGGACGGCGTACTGTAGGCCCAGCAAAATCAATGGCGGACAGTATTTTCGGAATTTCGCGACATTTTACAGAGCGTGAGTATTCGGCCAAAATCAGGCTAAATACACCGCAAATCGCCAAACAAACGCCGGATTCGCGTTCTGCGGCGTCAGAAAGCCCAGACACAACTGTCAATGCAATTTGGAAAATTCTACCCCGGGACCCAATTTTTGGCCGGCCGGGTACCGAAAGCAGGGTAAAGGCGTCCAAAATCGCAAAACAAACACCGGATTCGTGTTCAGCGTCGTCGGAAACTTCCGAAACAAGTGAAAACACAATTTCGAAAATTTGACCCCGGGATTCAAAAATTCGGCGCGGCCGGGGTGCGGTACCTCAAGATGGTCAAGACATTTCGTCTAGACCAACTTTTGACGCTGAACACGTTGCAATGGTCAATTTGCCGCTAAAAGCACGCTTTCCTGCCCAAAAATCCACTCAAAGTCGAAAATCCGCATTTTCCGCTCGGGACCCGGGATTTTTGCCACCGCGGATCTCCCGAACGACAAGACCGATCTCGGCGGTTGTGGTGCCAATCGAACGGCCATACATGGGTCTGTGTTTTGCGGAAAAGTTTGCGAGGATCCACCGTCGCAAACTCGAGTTACGATTTTTTAAAGGTCAGAAAAAAATTTTGAAATTCAAATTTTCTACCGTACTCCCGCGTCGGACCACCTAGGGCGCCCGTTCCAGTCTGGTTCTGAAGAGCATCCAAGGGGCTACAACATATCCAAAAATCACCAAATTCGGTCCAGTTTTACGAAAGTTATGGCGAAGATATTTTTTTTTACTTAGCAAAAATTTGAATTTTTGAATTTTCGCAAAATTCTTCCACCGCCGAAATTTTTTCACCCCCCGAGCACGCTGCGCGTCGTCATAAGCTATCTTTTAAAAAAAATTTTGGCTCCCTAGGTGCTTCGTAGCGAGCGCCAGCCCCGAACATGCTAACTGTAGGCTTTACCTCTCCTATAGCACTCCTTCGCTTTTCAAGCGGCGGAGTGCCAACAAGCTCCGGTATTAAAAAGTTGAGTTTGTATTCTGACTGACTTTGCAAAGAGTTGCGTTCTCTCTGCAAAGAGTGCAAGAGTTCATCGCCCGCACGCTCCGCTTCATGACCCCCGCTTCGCAAGAGGGTATTGCATAGCAATATTGATTTCGCCCGCGATTTGGCTTTTAGAGCAAGAACATCCCTCTTTCAAGCAACGTTTTCAAAAAAAGTGACAAACACTTGTAAAAGTTTCGGCAAACACTTGCCAGAGCACAAAACAGCGCACTACGAGCAATCAAACCGTGTCGCACATCTGCATGTAGCAAACAGCGATCTTAGTGTTAAAATATCGAGAATGGCGTTTTCTGCGGTGCGTCCTTGCGTTATTGAAAAATCTTTGCTGCCGCGTGAAAGAGCACGCCGAGAGCTTGCACCTGACGTGTCGATTGCCACTCTACGACGTTAGGCGAGCGAGTTAGAGCCGTTTTGTGCTTTTGCACATTCGAGTTACTGTAACTCGCGAAATTCCAACGTTTGAGTTGCGACCAATGGGAGAGCAAATAATCAGTAAGTCGGGAGCTATCCAAAAAGCTCGAGATCGTCTCTCTACGACGCAAGTTGAGCGCGTTAGACCGATTCAGTGTCAAAATGCCGAGAATGGCGTTTTCCGCTGTGCGTGTTTGCGTAATTGAAAAAACTTTTGCAGACGCATGAAAGAAAACGTCGAGAGCTTTCTGCTGACGTGTCGCTTGCCACTCTACGACGTAAGACGAGCGAGTTAGAGCCGTTTTGTGCTTTTGCACCTTTGAGTTACTGTAACTCGCGAAATTCAAACTTTTGAGTTGCGACCAATGGGGGAACAAATGATCAGTTGGTTGCGAGCTATCCAAAAAGCTCGAGATCGTCTCTCTACGACGCAAGTTGAGCGCGTTAGAGCGATTTTAGCGTCAAAATGCCGAGAATGGCGTTTCTCGCGGTGCGTGTTTGCGTAATTGAAAAAACTTTTGCAGACGCATGAAAGAACACGTCGAGAGCTTTCACCTGACGTGTCGATTGCCGCTCTACGACGTAACACGAGCGAGCTAGGGCCGTTTTGCGTTTTGACCTTCGGGTTACTGTAGCGCGCGCAATTCAAACTTTTGAATTTCGAAACCTCTTAGCGGAATGATCAGTGAGTCGAGACCTATCCGTAGAGCCCAAGATCTCCGCTCTACGACTTTCCAACGCCGAGATCTGGGAGCGTTACGCACGTACGTACGCACGTACGCACGCACGCACGCCGAGCTCTCGTATGGTGTCGCCCGCCTGAGGGCGGGCGAAAAAACCCAAGAGGCTTTAGGGCTCGCCAACGAAGACAGCCTTATCTTGCCGCCTTTTCGCCGAAAGCAAGAACAAATAGCGCGCGGAAGACACGGTAGGCAACGCATGATGCAAGCGCAAACATTGCGATCCTTCGAGCAAGAGCTTGCTACAACATCCTTCCTGAAGCGCTCTTATGTTGCTGAAGAATGGGTTCCACTTATTCATTCAGACGGGACGTTTTAGACGTCCCATCGCAGCTAGTGCGCAAATTCAACTTTGAGTTTGCGATTGTCGCTCTGTCACTGGCCACTTCACTCGTTGTACTCTATCGGCCGCAAGCTACGAGCCTGAAGATCCACGACCTGCATCGCGACACGCTAGAGAACCTCACAGCTGCAGAAAGCAACCTTTTCGTTGTGCGGGAGCTGGCCAACACACAAGCAGTCTCGTCACTATGTCGCGCTCCTGTGGAACTGATTCTTGGCCCTTTACTAGGTCGTCGTCGTCGTCGTCGTCGTCGTCGTCGTCGTCGTCGTCGTCGTCGTCGTCGTCGTCGTCGTCGTCGTCGTCGTCGTCGTCGTCGTCGTCGTCGTCGTCGTCGTCGTCGTCGTCGTCGTCGTCGTCGTCGTCGTCGTCGTCGTCGTCGTCGTCGTCGTCGTCGTCGTCGTCGTCGTCGTCGTCGTCGTCGTCGTCGTCGTCGTCGTCGTCGTCGTCGTCGTCGTCGTCGTCGTCGTCGTCGTCGTCGTCGTCGTCGTCGTCGTCGTCGTCGTCGTCGTCGTCGTCGTCGTCGTCGTCGTCGTCGTCGTCGTCGTCGTCGTCGTCGTCGTCGTCGTCGTCGTCGTCGTCGTCGTCGTCGTCGTCGTCGTCGTCGTCGTCGTCGTCGTCGTCGTCGTCGTCGTCGTCGTCGTCGTCGTCGTCGTCGTCGTCGTCGTCGTCGTCGTCGTCGTCGTCGTCGTCGTCGTCGTCGTCGTCGTCGTCGTCGTCGTCGTCGTCGCCGCCGCCGCCGCCGTCGTCGTCGTCGTCGTCGTCGTCGCCGCCGCCGCCGTCGTCGTCGTCGTCGTCGTCGTCGTCGTCGTCGTCGTCGTCGTCGTCGTCGTCGTCGTCGTCGTCGTCGTCGTCGTCGTCGTCGTCGTCGTCGTCGTCGTCGTCGTCGTCGTCGTCGTCGTCGTCGTCGTCGTCGTCGTCGTCGTCGTCGTCGTCGTCGTCGTCGTCGTCGTCTTCGTCGTCGTCGTCGTCGTCGTCGTCGTCGTCGTCGTCGTCGTCGTCGTCGTCGTCGTCGTCGTCGTCGTCGTCGTCGTCGTCGTCGTCGCCGCCGTCGTCGTCGTCGTCGTCGTCGTCGTCGTCGTCGTCGTCGTCGTCGTCGTCGCCGTCGTCGTCGTCGTCGTCGTCGTCGTCGTCGTCGTCGTCGTCTAAGTAACTGCTTTGTTCAGGTGCTTACTCGGATGAAGTAGGCAGAAAACCAATTCTCCTGTTAGGGGTCGCATCGTGGGTGTTCACAGTCCTGGCATATCTTCTTTCAACAGCAGTGTGCTTGATCTTGGGACGTGGGTTCTTTACGTGCTTACCGCGATTGGGGGAATAACCACAGGGACGGCAGGAGTGATTTACGCTTTTATCAACGACACACCTCTGACGTTCCACACTTGCTCTACTCCCGCTATGTTGTGTTTGGTGAGACTACCTGCGCGTCTATCCGTCTGTCCGTTCGGTGGTCGATTCGGATCTCCGTGCATGTGATATTTAAGTGTACAATAGTTTATCTTTGTTCTAGGAGTCCTCTCCTACCTATCTCTCCTCGCCGGTAATCTTGTCGGTATCGGACTGCTGAGCCTAATACCGGACGTGCGATTCGGCTACACGGTCGGCTACTTGCTCGCCGTCGTCCTAGTCTTCCTCGGTTTCCATTACGTCATCCTGTTTCTGCCGAATCGAAGGCCGCCCCTAGGCAAACAAGAGCGGTTCGCCAACTATCATTCTCGTTTCACGTGCTTAGGTCCTTGTGTCGAACTGGTTCCAGGCGCGCCGAGCCATTGACGAAATCGAAAAGCAACACAGTTCTTCGAGTGCTTGAATTGGAGTGGAGCGCCCTAAAGATACTGTTTATCCAAAGGCCCAGACAGCGACGGCTGATTCTGCTGACGCTCGTCGCCGCTTCCATTGTGGTCAACGTGTCCGACCTCGAGGAAGAAGGTCTTGTGATTTGAATAACAATAAAAGTCTGTAAAACGCGTAAAACACATAGTATCACGGTCCTCCTTTCTTAGAACTGTTGGGAACGTATACAACCTACATGCCTTTTGAGTGGACCAGTCAAATGCTAGGGACTTACAGGTTGTCAAGCTCTATTGCAGGTGAGCGGCGGCGACGACGATGATAACGACGACGACGCCGCCGACGACGACGACGACGACGACGACGACGACAACGCCATATTTCAGCGGGGATCGGACAAGTCTTTGTGGCTTTGCTGTTTCGAAAAGTGTTAAAACTGGGCTACGGCTCAATCGTACTTGTGTCCACTGTCAGCGCCGTTGGCTCTGCCTTGGTCGTCGCCTTCTCTCGGGAAAGTTGGCAGGTGGAGTGCGCCTGCGCCTTCAAATCTGTTGTGTGAAGCGCCAAAGGTGTGTATTCTCACAGATATCCTATATACTAAGCGCCTAACGGTGTCCGGTTTCTGTCGCGGCGTACACGCATCTCGAATAGCGTACGCTTTGCACGCAAGACACGTGCGGTTAGAACGACGCTCTATTCGACATTCACTGTAGATAAAGACGCTGCCCCACTCCAATCTCGATAACGATCTACGCGCTGTTCTTTGACAGCATGCACTGTGCTTTGCGAAACTAACCCTGCTGACAACGCCATTCAACGTCTTGTATTCGACAACAGAGCACTCGCCGCCATTCTACGCTGTTCGCATAAGTTTTCTTCGATCAAACACCTTGGCAAAATTGGCTTCTGCAAATACAATGGCCGCCAAAGAGAGCGGTCAACCGCACAGAACAGTTGCCATCAGCCGCTAACGAGTGATCAAATAGTGTTCAGACTTGCGAGCAGTGGTGGTGAGCAGTCTGTCTCATTCAAATGTACTTGACAACGTCAGCGGCAAGCGGTCAACCGCACAGAACAGTTGCCATCGGCCGCCAACAAACGATCGAATGGTCATCAGACTTGCGAACAGTGGTGGTGAGCGATCTGTCTCATTCAAATGTGCTGTAGAACGTCAGCGGAACGCAGTCAACCCGCACATAACAGTTGCCATCAGCCGCGAACGAACGATCGAATGGTCATCAGACTTGCGAGCAGTGGTGGTGAGCGATCTGTCTCATTCAAATGTGCTTGAGAACGTCAGCGGCAAGTTTCATGCTTCGAACAGTGTTCTGAGTAGTGGCTAATGGCTATCACCCATGGATCATTGCATGTCCGACCAGTGGCTGTGGGGCGTGGATCGCTGCATGTAACTGTGGGCAATGGGCCGTTGCATGTTGCAGTAAGCAGTCTGTTACTATAGAGTATCACCTATGGGCTAAAGGCACTAGTCCTATATACTAAGCGGCTAACGGTGTCTGTTTGTCTGTCCAAACACTTTTCGCCATAACTCTCGACACGGTTGACGGATCGCGACGATCTATACATCAAAATGGCCGTCCATCTGCTCCTCTTCTCGCCAGCCATGTCTCGACTTTGGGCATTTGCTGAATCACCAGAAAATGCAGGCACTGGTAGGGGCACATTGTCAAATGACTTTAGATCTATCTGAAATCACCTATGGGCTTAGCACAAGTATTTGGCGATTGAAATCAGTGTATTCTGAGGCACAAGAGGTGGTGCAACCATAAAGTCAGGCACTGGCAGGGGCTCAGTGTTCAATGGCTTTTGATCTATCTGGTCCTCCTATGGGCTGTTGTAAGCAGTCGCTGGGTGACACAGGTCAGCACATTGGCTCCCTAAGTATGTGCAATCACCACAGGCTATAGAGTATAGCTTATCTCCTACGGGCTTAAGGCTCTAGTTCCTGAAACTATCTTTGATCTGCTGTCGACGGCCTCCGAAGGGGCCAATACAAAGATCGTGAGCGAGATTTGCCCTGCCAACGAGGTAAGTTCGTTTGCAAAAGGAGAACTTACAAGGGTCCAAAGTCGCAAAAATTTCATTCATCAGGTCGGCAAAGTGTTAACCATCCGAACCGCCCTAATCTTCCTCTGCTATGGGGGGCAGCAATACGGCCTGAATGAGGTGTTCAAACGGTCTGTGGGATCAAACTATCCCAATTTGGTCTGGTTCGTCCTGGCGGCCATTTGTACGGCCGTCACACTCGTTTGGCTCCTGGGTCACTTCGCCTACCTGAGAGAGAGCAAGTTCATCGAGAAGGAGAAAGAGAAGCGGGAAGAAGAAGGTCGCGAAATGGAACGGTTCTAACGTGCGGAGTGATAAACTACACGAGTGCAACGGCGGCCTTATCCGCCAAAATCCACATCCCATGCCCACCCATTAGCTTCACGAAATACTGTTTGGCGCCATTCACGACGATTCACCCTGAAAAGCTTCAGTAATGCCATGTTCGTTGAACAGGTCTTGAGTCTTGTGGTTCTCTGAAGGGGTAGGACTGTGAACTCCATGTATAACGAATTTGCCAAAGTGCAGCACATCATGATTAGATTACTGTAAGCAAAGCTGGCAGCAACGCGCCACTTGTTCGCAGCTAGTTGCTAACTGTTTTGTGCTTCTGCCCTTCGACCGGGCCACCACGAGAGATGAATGACCACATTGTCAGTGGGACAAGCTGACACTCACTACGCCATCAATCGATCAGTCCATCAACTGTACATTCGAGTACCTCACCACACAGCGATCGCGATATGCGTCCAAGATAAAGAAACGTAGCCTGGCCGCTTTCGAACCAGGCGTCGCTAGTATCGTTTGCCGCCAATCACTACGTCTCCGTAGCTGTGATCAATCTGGACGGTTTTGCGATTTCTCTGGTGGTCTCTGAGTGTAGTTCATTGAATCGTAATTCGCTGGTGTTGGAGCGCCGTGCCATGGGTTTGTCACTGTCACTAATCAAGCCAGCCGACCGGCCGCCGATGTCGCCGCCTAAAAATGTCTCCGCCTCGTCCGTCTCCGTCCCCCGAGCGGCGCATCACTTCGCCGCCGGCAGGGACCACTTCAAGCAGGACGTCGTGCCCAGTCGGTTTTTGGCACTCCGCCGCTTGAAAAGCGAAGGAGTGCTATAGGAGCGGTAAAGCCTACAGTTAACATAACACGTACTAGCGCTCGCCACGAAGCACCTAGGGAGCCAAATTTTTGGCACTCCTCCCCTTCAAAAGGGAGGAGTGCTATAGTGATGGTGCGGATTCTGTGTAAATTCAAACGCTCATAAGTCGGGCTAGGGTTGGCCGATCGGGGCGAATTTTTTTTTATTCGATAGGTCTCTGAAAGGCGCAGGGTGGATCGAAGGTCTCGACTTCCGTCCGGGACCCGATTTTTGGCAAGTTGCAAAAAACCCGGTTTTTCGGCCTCCGACGGGCTTTGGAGCGTTAGAATAGTGTTCCAGTAGAACGGAGGGAGACGAGCTCTGGGCCGAATATGTAAAAGACATTGGGCTATCCGATGGTGAGGGCGCCGTCGGGCTGGGTCCGGGCCTGCCCGGGCCGGGTAGCAAAAACCGGGTTTTTCGACCCCAAAGTAGGGGTCCACGGTCAGGTCGTGGTTTCTTTGTTTTTTACGTCAACCTATAGCTACTTGGCGTGGTTGAAGAACTTGGATAGCTCTATCCAGAATCGGTTTTAGAAACGTGATCGGATGTGGCACCAGCCGGGAAATTCATCCCGAAGTTGGGTCCCGGGTCTCCGGAGAAAAATTTGGGCAGGTGTAACTTTTGAGAGCGTGGTCGTATTGAGATGTTACAAACACCATTCGATAGCGCTCGACGAGCTCTATAACTTTGTAGTAGGTGACTTGTTACGAAGCATCCAAATTTCAGGCGAAAATTTGAAAAAACCAGTTTTTGGGTCAAAATTCAAAAGTTCTGCCAATCCCATTTTTTGCTGTGTGGATCAATTTCGACGACATTCACAGGGTTTTTGAGGCTTACAAGTGTCTTCACTGTGACAAAATTTCAGCTTTGAGCTGGATCAATTTCTGGGCGAAATTTCCATTTTTGTGATGAATTTTCAGTATTTCGGTGCAAAGTGGGACCAGTTGAGATATTTCGGTGTTAATTGGATTTTCACGTGATAGAGCATCAAAAGATACATTGTTTATGTTATAAGCACTTTTCCAGTCCGACGCGTATTTTGGCGGGAAATTTGAATTCAAAATTTTATCTGCCTGAGTTGCTGGAGGCACCTACAGTGTAGGTACTCGATTCGAACTTTTCGGGGTCGCTGATCACGAATTTGACATTGATTTTTCGTTTTAGAGACATTTGTGACCATGTTTGAAGAGTTTGCATGCCGCCATACCCTCAAGTGCAAACTTGGTTGGGCGGGTTCAGCCTAAGCTAGGCGTATTACATGTCGAATGTGGGGTTTAGAGGGTTGCGATTCCGAATTTGAGATGTTTTGCGATCGGAGTGGTTAGGAGGCCGTACTACTGACCAGTCTCATTGGTTACTTGGTATCCTGCTTCGTCAGGCCACCTTACCTCCCAAAGTTCTTCTGAATTAGGGGAGGAGTGCCCCGCGGGGCTTTGCCCCCGTCTACTAATCTTGTTTTTTTAAAGATAGCTTATGACGACGCGCAGCGTGCTCAGTGGGTGAAAAAATTTCGGCGGTGGAAGAATTTTGCGAAAATTCAAAAATTCAAATTTTCCGGTAAAAAAAAATAAATAAATACCGCATAACTTTCGCAAAAGTGGCTTGAATTTGATGATTTTTAGCACTCCGACTTGAAAAGGCGGAGTGCTATAGTGGAGGCACCGATTTCATAAATCTCCCCCTCAAGATTTTTCGCGCGTGCTTCGTCCGATTTGGACGCGGTTTTTTTTAATCGATAGCTCTCGAGGGATAGTAGGTGTGGACGCACCTTCGTTTTTTTCGCGTAGTGGAAAAATTTTGAGAAAATTCAAAAATTCGAATTTTGTAGTACATTGAAAACCGTTCTCGCTCCATAACTTGCGTAATACTTAGTCGATTTTGGTGATTTTTGGATATGTTATAGTCCGCAACAATATCTACCTTGGAAAAGAACCACAGCTTCCTAGGTTGTCCCACGCGAAAGTTATGGAAAAAAGAAAATTTTCGGGATGTGAAATTTCGGTGTAAAAAATCGAGTTGTGAGATTCCGGTGTAAAATCGCTCCAAACGCTTTGATCCGACATGAACCTATCGATTTGCTTCAATTTGACACTAAAATCGGCGGAATCGGCCCTGCATATCTTTCTGGACGATCGCTCAACGGCCGTCGATTTTGACCCATTTTTGGCACTTTTCGACTTTCAGCTGCTTTAACGCTCGAAAGCGACTCTCGGTGCCAAAATGGGCTGCACCACGTGATTCCCCGTCGAAAAGCGATATGGAACCGATTTTCAAAAATATTTTGCCGGCTACCGTACCCCCGGCCGCGTCAAAATTCGAAGTACATCTCTGTTGACTTATTTTCGGCGCTTTTCGACTTTGGGCTGCTGTAACGCTCGAATGCGACTCTTAATGGCTAAATAGGGTCCGCCACGTGATTCCCCGTCGAAAAGTGATACGGAACCGATTTTCAAAAATATTTTTCCGGCTACTGTACCCTTGGCCGCATCCAAAATTCGAAGTATACCTCTGTTGACAGAATCACAGTAGGAGGCTATTCCGGTGCTTTCGAGGGCGCTGATTCCGAATATGGCACTCGTTTTGCGATGCGGACCAGGATTTGCGACTTTTCGTCGACAAATTGGGGCACCTTAACCATGTGTTGTCGAAACCCTAAGCGTGGGGATTCTTCCGTGCAATATCCATTTTCGGGTATTCTGTGCTGTAAGCAAAGTCGGCATTGGTTCTGCGCTGCAGACAGAAGAAGTTGGCACTGGTAAGGAAGTTTCAGCAACAACTGCTGTCGCACAGAATTTCTTTCCACTACTTCTTACGACCAGGTATGACCGCGTTACAGTTCTGCTGTGCGCCGGCATTTGTTGGTGCGGGAAATTTGATTTCCGTATCGCGTCCTCAAAGTCATGTTCGGGCGGGATTTGCGGTGAATCTTTGTGTGGTAAAATTGCCTAATGTACACAGTGTGCAATCGCTTTGTGTGTTTTCGTCGACTGTTCTCTCTGGTCTCTCTCTCTCTCTGTTTTCGCGCCTGTAGTGCGCCGGTATTCTCCATAGGGTTAAGTCGCTGCAGTAATTGGTTCGTCTTTGTTTCCGTTTCGCGCTCTCTCGTTCCCACGCTCTGCTGGCGCTGACGCTCGATTGCGTAAGCGTGTTTCGTGGCGCGCGTGTCTAGCGTACAGATATCCAGCTGTGTGTGCTTCCCGTGGTGCGGACGCTCGATTGCGTAAGCCTGTTTCGTGGCGCGCGTATCTAGATCTACCGCATAGATAGCCAGCCAGCTGTGCGCGCCCACTTTGTCGAGTGCCGTGCGTTGTGTATTAGAGATGGGCACCGGTCACCGGCCGCAGCCAGGCCGGTTGCCGGCTGGTTGAAGCTTGACACTGCCAGTCGCTGGGTTTATCCATATTGAGTTTTCCGACGGTCTGTTTGCGCAGCAGGCGACGCAATACCTCCATCTGCTATTCCCGAGTCGGGTCGGAGTGCTTCTATGCAGGGGCTCCTGCACGTAATCCTTGTTGGATATGTTGTAGCCCCTTGGATGCTCTTCAGAACCATACCAAATTGGGCTCCCTAGGTGGTCCGACGCGGGAGTACGGTAGAAAATTCGAAATTCAAAATTTTCTTCCGACCTTTAAAAAATCGTAGCTCGAGTTTGCGACTATGGATCCTCGCAAACTCTTCTTTCTGACTTAGAGCCTTCTATGACCTTTCGATCAAGACCAAAACCGCCGAGATCGGTCTTGCCGTTCGGGAGATCCGCGGTGACAAAAGTCCCGGGTCCCGAACGGAAAATTCGGATTTTCGACTTTGAGTGGATTTTTGGGCCGGAAAGCGTACTTGTAGCGGCAAATTTATCTTGACCATCTTGAGGTACCGCACCCCGGCCGCGCCGAATTTTTGAATCCCGGGGTCAAATTTTCGAAATTGTGTTTTCACTTGTTTCGGAAGTTTCCGACGACGCTGAACACGAATCCGGTGTTTGTTTTGCGATTTTGGACGCCTTTACCCTGCTTTCGGTACCCGGCCGGCCAAAAATTGGGTCCCGGGGTAGAATTTTCCAAATTGCATTGACAGTTGTGTCTGGGCTTTCTGACGCCGCAGAACGCGAATCCGGCGTTTGTTTGGCGATTTGCGGTGTATTTAGCCTGATTTTGGCCGAATACTCACGCTCTGTAAAATGTCGCGAAATTCCGAAAATACTGTCCGCCATTGATTTTGCTGTGCCTATAGTACGCCGTCCATATAAGACGCGCTGAGAAAGGCGTCTACGCACGCGCAATCGAACCGAGTTATAGGAGCATCGTACTGTAGCACCAACGTCGTCCCCAGCGGGAGAGCCCCCGCTGTGTAGCGTGTAGCGTAGATAAGGCGCGCCTCTACAATTGGGCAATACCCGATCGATGACCTGATGACCCAATGACCTGGATTTGATGACCTGATGACCCAATGTTGAATTTTCGCATTACAGTAATCCTAAAGTGTAAATCACAAACGAGCGCTTGCGGTAAACGACAAATTGCACCGAAATGGCACCACTCTTACCTATGACTTGCTCCGACAGAACCAACTCGTATGAACTTGGATACTCAGAATTTTACATAGAATCTGATGCAAATGCGAATACAAAAATTAGGAAAATCAACTTAGGAATTTCGAAAAATTTTCCGCTGCGGCACTAAGAAATGGCAAAAATGTCGCTTGCGGCGCTATATTCAGACATTTTTCCCAAAATCAAGCCATTTTTGGCTGAGTCCGGGCGAAAAATTGTGGAGTATATAGAGATTGTGCGCCAAAGCAAAAAATTACAGTCAACGGGGTTCGCGCGTGAAGCGGCCGATTTCCCAACGGTTTTTTGCGTTGGGTAGGCCTAGTGGGTAGGCAACCTGCACGACATGTGGGATCACGCCCCGGGACCCCGTTGGCGGGAAATTCAGAAATTTATTTTTTCAAAGTACTGAAAAATGGGTGGGCAAGGTAGAACTCGAAGAAGTTGCATATAATGGTATATAATATCTTTTGATACGTGGTAGTACTCGATGGGGCCGAGGGTGGAAAAATAATTGGATCCCTGTGGGATCGGTTTTGGCGCCAAATTTGAAATTTTCGCGGTTTGTTGGCCTGGGTCAACTTTGACGGGCTGCTGTGCGAGCTAGACAGCAGCTAGAACGGCGAGACCGCGATTGTTGCTCCTTCCAAGATGTCTTCTATCGAATGAGCCATGAACGAGGAAAATCGGGCGTAACACAAAAAAGTTATTTTCCCGCAACTTTTTCGACTCCGGGGTCGAAAATTACGATTTCCGCGTTTCGGCATTTGTAGCGCTCGAATGCGTCGCCGAATCGTTCCAAAAGTGGTTTTAAACGATTCTACGCTGAAATTTGGTCTAGAAAAGAATTTAGTCATATTTTATGTCTTGACGTATCTTGTACCAAGAGGCCACCACAACACTGGAGGAGTCACTATGTGTAGGAGTTCAAATTTGTGGAGGAGTATACTGCGAGTAATACTCTGTAGTTGCAGCAGAATCTATGTAAAATTGTGAATATCCAAGCTCATGCTTCGTTGGTTCTGTCGGAGCAAGTCGTAGGTCAAATTGGAGCCATTTCGGTGCAATTTGTCTTTTACCGCATGGGGTCGTTTGCAATTTACACTTTAGGATTACTGTAATGCGAAAATTCAACATTAGGTCATCAGGTCATCAAATCCAGGTCATTGGGTCATCAGGTCATCGATCGGGTATTGCCTACAATTGTGGCGCCGCTGGCATTCTACATACATTGTGAGTGGCTTAGACAGTCAGTGGTCAGTACAGCCTGCGCTCATCGTCGTCAGTACAGCCTGCTCCAACGCGTCACTTGCGCCACATCGGCCTCTAAGTGTATGGCATCTGCTTGCTTAGGCCCACCCCGGGCTATAGACCCTAGTTCTACACTGGAAATATTGGGAACAAACAAATTTAACGATAATGCATCTATTGTTAGTTTCTGTGCCCCCGTCTGCTAAAACAATCACGCGGAGTGCCTATCTGACACTCAAAGGAGTGTCACGTATCACTTGTACATTCTTAGAGCGTCGTTTGGTCGGTAATCGACAGCGCCGGTCTACCGGTATTTTCCAGCTACGGGTGTGGAGTACCGTCTGCTGGACGTGGCCGACGATTCGGAGGAGTTCTCTCTTGTCCTGAACCGCTGCGTGGCTAACGTGGGCACCGGCCTCGGGAATTTCACCGTCACCAAGGTCGCGCCATGTCCCGTGTAGCTGTGCCATGAACGATCGATCCATTTCTCGACACTTTCGCTTCTTCAGGTGCAGCGGGTGGAGAACGCCACGTTGCGCGGTCTGTTCGAGTTGTGCCGGGAGAAGGTGCAGCGCGAAGTGAAGGACCCAACGGCAGTGGAGCGCTGGCTCTTCCACGGCGCCGACGTTCCTTCTCTGACGGCCATCTGCGAGGACGGCTTCAGTCGCTCCTTCTGCGGAAAGAACGGTGGACGCGGTGAAGCGAAGCGGCTCTCCAGAAAATGTCGTGATCCTCTTTCAGGCAAGGCATTTGGCGAGGGCGTCTACTTCGCCACGACGCTCGCCTACAGTTTGCAGTATAGCCTGAAGGCGGGCAGCAAGCTCCGCTGCCAGGTGCTGTTGTCGCGAGTGCTGGTCGGCCACTACTGTCTGGGCAGCCTCGTCATGAAGGTGTGGGGTTATTTCGTCTTTGACGTCGTCACATTCGGTATCCCTGATTCCGGCTGTGATTGGTCTAAATAGGTACTTACACTCCCTACATTACTGCCGCAGGTGCCGGACCTCCACCCAGCGTCGGGCAAGCGTTGTCACTCGGCGGTCGATTGTCTCAGCCGTCCCAGCATCTTCGTCACCTTCCACGACGCCAGCGCTCTTCCGCTCTACCTGCTCACTCTCGACAGATTCGTCACCAAGGCCGATTAGCCTGCCTACAGTAACCTCTCCGCGTCGGCACTTGTACTTGTAATCTGGGCCATGTTGGAAGTCGTAATGTTTTAGCATCGTGAAGAGAGCTTCTGAGTGCTCTCAGTTGCGGGCGTAGGGACGATGCGCTATTTGGTTGCAAGTCGTATGGATGTGGTGTGCGACAAGTGACGTTAGGTACTTATGCGGGAAAGAAGCACCTTTGCCTCACCTTGTTGTGGTAATCAATGATATACCTACCTGCACTTCGTGTCCTTAAGCACTCGTCTCTTTTGCTGGCCGTTTCGCATCTCTCTCTGATGGTTAATGCCTACAGTTTCTCATCACATCAATCATCATGGAACTTTGAATGGAAAGACGACAGCTATCTGTCTTCGACCCGACTTCGTTTGTGGCACGACGATTCTGTTGCTTGTCATCCGAGCGGCCTATTGCTGTCCGAAAAGCGTGTTACTACGGCAGAGAATATTGTTACATAGACATACAAGAGCCGGGTCAGCCACGTCCACCGCCGTTGTGTTTTGAGAGTAAGCAGCCGCATGACGTTCACCACTGACGTATCATTCATTCTACATCATGGCCGCATTCTTGGACGCATTGTGCAACCTCTCCCTGCACACAACAGTGTCGATCTTTCTGTGGTTAACGCCACTCAATTGCAAGTTCCATGGTCTCTAACAAAGTGGGTGTAGCTGAGATAGACTTCTCTTCCGATGGAGAAACAGGTCGGTTGCCTGGAGACGAAGAAGGATACACGCCATTCTGCGTGTATTGCCTCCTTCTTCAGCTCGCCGTCTTCTCTGCTCGGCCTCCACGCTGTGTGTAGCCATGTACATTTCTCACTTCTGTCGAGTGCCGAATGCTACCGTATTTTGAGGCCACAAAATATGCAGCCGATGCCCAGCGTTCTCCTGCTCCTTCTCAGTTCTGCGGTGGTCCCACCAGTAGCGCTGCCCTTTCCCTCTGGACATCCTGAGCAAACAGCGCTAAAACCGCACGATGTCGTGGGGAAATCGCCCCACCATCCGGCGCCTCCTCACTTGGAAGACCTGCATCATCCACAGGAAGATGGGGCCAGCTCCAAAGGGAATCCTGTGCCTTTGAAGGAAGACGATCTCTGCAGATGGCGCCGGAATTACACTGGTGGTGGCACTGTGTGTTACGGTAGAGTACAGCGAACTACTGTGTACTACTCGTGTACACAAGACGTTTCCGAGTCCAGTAATGCAATGCGATCTTGGTTGGATCGACCATCATTGACTGCGATGCAGTGGTACTTCGCCCCCTTCTTCTCCTCCAGCTCTCCTTTGCACTTGCTCCTAGTCCTACCTTTCTCAATGATATCCTCTTGTAGAGCTGCGAGAGCTGAGCCCTGGCAGACGAGAAGAGTTGGAGGAGTGTCTATTTCGCTGGCTCAGCATTCAAGCGGACGACCCAGTCAGTCTACTTTTCATCCCTCCATTGTCCGAAGAGGAAGAGGCGGTCACTCTGCATCTCTCAGATGTGGTTGGGGAGCGAATGGAAAAGGTGGCAGTTTACCTGTAAGCCAGCTGAAAGCATGTTACGACTGCGTTGTGTGGAAGGAGTTTGCAGTCGTCGACGGGTAGCGGCCAAGTCGAAGTCGAGGGTCAGTTCCAAATCTCGTGGACGGACCACCGTATGCGTTGGAGCGTCGAGAATTGGTTCCTCAACGAGGTGCGGCTGCACAACTACCGGCACGTCTGGTCACCCTTGATTGCATCTGAAGCCAAGTGGGAGAGCTTGTATTGCCATGGTACGCAACTATTAGACATTTTGCTTAAACAAAGTCGTGCTTTGTAGCCCTGGCGCCTCATCCGCACCCCTGAAAATCTTGCGGGTGGACAGCGAGGGTGAAGTGTCGGCTGTCGTGGAGTTTGCGGTTCTAGCCGGGTGCGCTCCCATTCGAGTGCAAGAGTTTCCATACGACGGCCTACACTGCTGCGACGCCTTGGAAGCTTCTCACGATAAACAGCACATCAGGTGTTGTTGGACTTAACTACCGAAAGGAAGTGGTGGATTAGTAGGAAAACGACTTGGTTTATTCCCGTTTAGATTTAATGTCAAGAGAGGTATTGGACAGGTCACGACCGAGAATGGTAGGCTTCGGTACGAAGACGACGATCAACAACGTTGGACAGCGCAGGTTGGTTGTCGATGGGGCACCATAGTGAACTGTAGGACACCCTCTGTGGGTCAGTCGTGTTTCGCTGAGCAGCGTTGTCTTCTGACAATGTAGTCAAGCAAAGCGCTTCAGCAAATCGATTCAGTGTTTGTTCGCAAGCAAATGTCAGTTGTGGTACGTGCTGCCTTCGTGAACTTATCCACAACATAGGCCGCCCGAATGACCAAGATCTCCGAGGGGAAGATCAGCCTGTGCGTCCGCCTGAGCCGTTCCTCCTACTCCCTTCGTCTGCTGACGACGCTGCCCGTCTACTTGTCTCTGCTTCTGCTGCTTCTCACCCCCTTCATGGGCAACGTCAAGGCGCAGAACGTGGTCAGGGCCGTTGTCCTTGTCTTTCTTGGCGCCTCCTTCGCCCTCACAGCCCTCCGAGTGGCCGAGGCGCACTTCGCTGGAGAGGAGGCGCCACGAATATGTGAGTGTTGACAAGTTTCAGAGTGTCATGTAAGTTTGATCGGCGTGTTTCAGGGTGACCAATAGAAACTCATTCTAGTTTCAGTTTCAGTTAATTACGAGACTGGCCGGGTTTCAGTTTCAGTTGCAGTTACAGTTATGCCACCATCCGAGTTTCAGATTAAGCAAGTGCAACTGAGCTGCAGTTTTCAAACCAAAATGTGACAAGAAGTTTTGTTAATACCATAGGCGTTATAATGTTGTGGATTAATAGGAATTTTTTAAATTTGGTTGGCTCCTCTAATGAGGTTTGTGTATAATGAACTAGTTGTAATGCAAATATTTAGTTTATTTGCAAAATTAACCAACAATTTTGTGCAAGTATGCCAGGACTTTGCAATGTCAGCATTAAATAACTGAAATTAATTGCGAGTTTCAGTTTCAGTTATGACAATTCCTGGCGGTTGCAATTCAGTCCCAGTTTCAGTTAATTGATTGCAACTGAAACTGAAACAAGTTTTAAGTTTCTGATGGCCACACTGACATGTTTGGTTCTGGTTTAAACGCGGTCCTGTGGGAATGACCGTGGTACACAATTCATTCGGTCTAACGGTACCTTGAAACATTTCCCGGCAGACCTGACGCCTCTATTTATTTCCGTTCAATGTATTGTATTTAGATGGCTCCGTCTGGTGGAGATGCTCGATGAGGGGCTCCCAAGCGAGTTGAACATACCTACACTAGATGTAGCAACTATCGTTTTCTCACAGACCACTTCTACCGACTCGCCGTCCCACTCCTGGCGCTGCAGCTGGTGGTCGGAGTGGTGGCGCAGTCACTCCAGCGTCTGACCATCCGCAGCCGGCCGCCAACCCACCCGCTGCTCGAGAGGGCCCTGCAGGTGAACCGGCTCATCCTCTGCTCCAGCCGACACGACGTCGACGATGACGACGACAAGAAGAAGACGAGAGAAGCACAAGAAAGCGACGCTGCCTCGGAGAACCCAGCCGAGTGGAAGGAGCTGTTCCTGGTCGGCAACAACGCCGCCGCCGCCGTGTTTCTGGCGGCCATGATCGTGGTGTACATGAGTACGATGATGTTCTGAATCGGTAGGGTGTTCTGCCCACCGCTGGATCTTTGTCGCTGTGTTTGTCACACTGAGCGACGCGCACAGAGCCAATGTTCGCTACAAGCCGAGTGAAGACTTGTCAACCTTCACAGACAGTGCAGCGAATCAAGCAGTCGGCAATTTATCTACTGAAATTATCTAGGGTTACGTATAGTTTGATATCCGTAAGATTTAGCCTGTACGGTACGTTTATGTAGCTGCAATACAAGCACCTACTAGGTATCTATGTAGGCACATAACATAACAAGGGAACACATTTGTGGGTAGACCTTACGGGGATGGTCAGCAATATCATGCGTCGCGCATGGATTTTGTTATGTTCATGTACATACATATTCCTCTCAGCCTTGTACTGGCACTGTAGTCAGAGCTCAGAGCTACTGCCGATCGCACATCGCAAACGTCATTGTATCTGCAACTGGACGCTCGCACCGCACGCACCAGTGCCCGTGTCCGCGTTCACCTGTGCCAAACGGCCAAACTGGGTTGCATTTCAATGCTGTGTTTTACAGGGAAGTGCACTGCAGGCAAGTTGACGTTTTCACAAGCCTGAGAAGTTGTTTAGTACATCCGTGTGCTAAATGCGCGCTGGTGAGTACTAATTTATTATGAGGCGACTAAAAGATCGAACACAGCGTTCTTGTTTCGTCACTTTGCAGTGTAGTAAAGTTACCCATCCCCGTAGGACGGAGGCGGTGGCTCTATCAGCAGCGTCCATTGCGCCGTCTAGCGCTGCGGAGAAGACGTGCGGCGGCCGCCACTCGTGAGCCGTGCAAAGTTCCGTCCGCCCGCCGTATCGTCAGTGGTTTTTCATCGCGCACATGCGTGCGACTGCGTGGTGGTGGGCTGACGTTGGTTCGCTACGTGCGCATCGTCTGATTCATTGGCCAACAACAGTCAACTGACAACACAACACCTGACTCTGGGTGTGGCAGCACCTGTAACCGCGAAGAACGGTGCTATTTGCGGCGAAATTGCCCATTGTTGTCGGCGGACGTTCGTCCGTAATGAGCCTCTTTTGAGGAGACGGCAACGGTTTCCCTGCTGTTTCTTTGTATCTCACAGAGTGGCGTCCTTCGCTGCGCCTTTGTGTGTGCAATGGCCGGTTGTTGCGTGTCTGCGTCCCTGGAATTGATAAGAGAGGAGTGAACGAAAGCGCTAGCGCCAACGGAAGAGCTCCACGTACTCTCCATGCACTCTAGGCGGCTAGCTCGCTAACTAGCTAAGGGCCGCTAGTGTACTCAAGCGGCAAATTCGTTTTCGTATCCTATCCGTCCCTTCCTCGCTACTCGTTTCGTTGGTTTAGTTGAGCGCTCCCCGTTGCGCAAGTCTTTCGTTCCACGAATGGGCATTATGCCATCGCCGTGAGCGCATGACGGGCCAGCTGTTTTGCGCCTCAGGTCGTTCGGTTCGATTGCTTGCTTAGCTTCCATGGAAATTCCTCCCTCGGTGAGCTTAGCGCCATGCGGTTGTGCATCCAAGATGGATGGCGGAAACGTTATTTCCGCCATCCTGTCTTTTAGTACGTACAATGGTGGTGTGGTAGAGGAAGCAACACATACGCATACAATGTACGTGCCTTTCCGTCCATCTCCGGGCAGGGCTTGTTGTCGTCATGTCGCCTGGGAGTATTGATTGCGACTCTTGGTGACTCCCTGTCATCTTGGCAGGCCGTAAGACACAAGAGGGCAGAGGGAGGGTGGAAGCCCAAGCCATCACCCGTTGCTGCGGGGGAGGAGAGGGAGGACGCGGGAGCGTGACATGTCAGGGACTGGAATCATCAGGCGGCCCCTTTCCCTTTTGCGAGCCGATTGACAAATGGTCATGGCGCCAGACGTGCCGTCGTGTCGTCGTCCCTTTCCGTCCTTGCGTCGAGCCTTTTCCGTCCCGGAGAAAGTGCCGCTCGTCAGACGGGGTTCTGTGGTTGCTCTGAGAAGTCGGCAGTATTTGGAGTCAGCACTAAAGTAGAATTATACCCAGGTACAGTATGACCGCTCCAGAATGTTTCGCGCCTTTTGTTTGTTTTTGGTGGCCTTGTTATGTTCTCATTGGTAGAATTCGACCGTGATTTCTCACTTCTGACTGACTCGGGTGGCGGACAGGCTGACACCAATGACTGCTCTTCAGTAGTTCTTGTTCCTCACGTATTAGATGCCCCTATGCAAGGGCGGCGGCGCGCTTGGCTGGCGAGACAACTGATTAGGGTCTTCCGAATGGACTGCGCAGCTGGCAAATTGGCCTGACTAAAGCCCCTCTTCCTTCGCGGACTCATTTCCGTTTGACGCCCTCCGTTCTGTAGTAGTGTGAAGTACATACGTACCTATGTACGTGCAGAAGCCTGATCTAAACGACGCCGAGACGACAGCAGGCTTCCCGAGGAGAGCTAATAGCGAGACGAGGAGAGAAGACAGAAGAAGAAAGAGAACGAGAATGATATCCGAGCACGGCAGACTCACCCCTCCCCTGAGGCGGAAGACGAGCGACGGCGCCGCCCCTCTCTCGTCCAGCTTCCCCAAGCCCGTCCAGTTGCCTGCCCACGCCTTCTCCAGGGCGGCGGGACGCATGCGCAGTCGGAGTTCGGTGGCCCTGCCAGTCTTCCACGAGGGACAACTGGAGGACGGCACCAAGCTCGACCTCATGGCCGTTCTCAAGGGACACCAGAGCCAACAGGTGGCGTACTACTGGAGAAGGCATCATTAGCTACTCGCTACACATAACCTGAAGTGGAATATGCAAAACGCTTACGTGAGAGAAGGTTACATAAACGAGCCGCGCGTGTTTGGGCTGTATAGTGGCAGATGCGGTTCACCTGATCACACAAAGCTGCTGAATCATTGCGACGCTTTAGGCAGTACGCGGCGGCACATGGTATGCTGAGTGAGTGAGTGAGTGCATGATATGGCTTTCGTGAGCTCCTTCACTGCCCACCGGTTACTTATTCTGCTGTCTTCGCCGTCTGTTCTTGTCAAAAGCAGATCAGCAGCTGTGCTGTCGATCGCCCAGAAGACTGGGGTCTAGCCAAACCCAGTAGTGTAGCATACATACGAGGAACGAGCGGCGCTTCCCTTCCCACAGAGTCAGAAAGGCCAATGTTTTTTGGCGACGGTTGCCGTCTTGCTGCAGCTGTCTCGATGTCTTCCGCCCAGGTCTATTACAGCGGTGTTTTATACAAACTGACGGCTGTGTAGAGTTTGCTTTCGAAGCGCTGAGGGAGCCACAGGAAGATATACATAGCCAGTTCGATTGACAAAATTGCAGAGTTCTGCCACGTGACATGCATGGCGCATAGAAAAGAGAATGTTTCGATGATGGTGTCTAAAGAGCACGTCAGAGTTTCTATACCATTCCGTCATGTTGACTGTTTCTGCAATCTAGTTTCTTACCTAACTTACTACCTTCTCTTACCTAGTCTTTGTACATTTCAAACGTGTGTCGTTTCGTGACTACTGAACTTGTTCTCCATTCTGCAGGAGCTGGAGAAGGTGGCTTCGGAGCAGCAGAAGGCGACGGAGCCGACGCCGGTCTTCGCCTACTCCACCAGCGACTTCTGCGTCCGCCTCCTGCCCTCGCGCACCTCCGACTGCCTCGGACACGGACCGGTAGGTACACAGTGTTCTCTTTCTTCCCAATTCCGCTCTTCTTTTGTATGTGGTTGTTTGCGACAACCGTGGTGTGGGGCAGGAGTTCTGAGCACTGTTGTTGCTGCCGCTCGTTTCTTTAAACTTTGGAAGGCGAAACGTGTCCATAGAGTACGATTCAGATTTGCGCTATCCTTCTTGTATTACGTTGCAGTTCGACAAGGCGTGCCAGGATCGCTGGGAGACGGCCAACAAGCGTCACGTCATGAACTACGACTTGAACCTTCTCTACAAGATGCTGCCCGGCAAGTACAGGCTCACTTCTCAGGTGAGAGAAACGATCGTGGACGTTTGTGCCGCAGCCTGTTTGCACAGTCGCTTCTTCAGCTCAACATTGAGAGAGGGACTCTGAGGCGAAAGCCCCATCCATTCCGCAGTCTCAAGGACACCTTCGAGCCGCGCAGATTCAACTTTACCAGGATCAAGCACAGGGAGGTGCGTCGCGTTGCCCACCTGAAACAACCCCTTGAAGTGACACAAGTGAAAAAGATTCTGGACAGTCAGCGGCCATTACCGTTAATCCTCTAATAAAGACCCCGGGCGCTTATTTTCAACCTCACTCTTGGAGGGGTGCTTATTGGAGGGTGGGACGCTTATTCGAGAGGGGGGGGGGGGGTGGCGCTTACAGTACGGTACTTCAATCGTCTCCAATCCGTCGCAGGTGCTGCTGGACCTGCGCTGCACGGACGCGCCCCTGACGGACGACCATCTGGACAGGCACATGATGCTCGTGAACCAGTCCCCAGTGGAGAGGGGCCATTGTCTGGTGGTGCCCTGCCTCTACCGCACCCTTCCCCAGGTGCTCAACGACAGCTGCCTTCGCCTCGCCCTCCACCTGATGCTCCTGAGCAACTCCAGTCGCTTCCACATACTCTTCAACAGCCTGCTCGCCTTCGCCTCCGTCAACCACCTGCATATGCACACTCTCTACTGGCCATACAACACTCCCATGATGAGAAAGGTGGAGTCCTCAGGCTACAAGTTCAAGTTCAAAAGTTTAAAAATTTATTGTGGATCAAACGCACACACACAGCAACCGCGAGCCGAGGAGTTTGTACCACAAACTACAAGCAGAAGGGCTACCGGCTACAAGTTATTAGTGTATTTTTTCGTACTTTCGCTCTTCAGCCCGTGGAGAAGGTTCGACGCGCCAATCCTCCCCCGGCCACGGATGACGACGAAGAGGATGCGTGCGTGGGAGGCATCAGCCTGCCTTTCTACGTGCTGCGAGCGCCCTCGCAGTGGTTCGTGCCAGCCTTCGTCTTCCAACTGGGCAGGAAGAGGGACCTGGACAAGTTCATCAAGTGGGTGGTGTCTTTTGGAAGTCGCTCCCAGATGCTTCGCTACCCTAGATATCACAAGCTTCCCGAACTGTGAAGCTTCAGTTGGTTGCTGTATCTGCGCTCGATGCAAGTATCAACCACCTACAGACTTGTATGTGAAATCTATGTGGTCTATAACCGAACTATGTGGTCCCTGTCATCCTGTGCCACGTCGCTCTCAGGTCGGTGCTGACGGTGACGAGTTTCCTGCACGAGCGGGAGGTGGCGCACAACATCTTCATCGGGCGGGCGCCCCCTCTGGAGCTGACCAACGAGGCGGATGAAGAGGAGGAGGAGGGAGGTAGCTTCGGCACGGGGAAGGACACGGGCTGCGAGGAGGACGGGGAGGACAGCGAGGACGACACTCACTTCCACATGGACGAGGACGACGACAGCGAGAGTAGCAGCAGCGAAGGGGAGGAGGGGGAGAAGCAGAGTCCCAGCTTCTCCGTCCCCTCCTCCTCCGCCTCCTTCCAGATGCCCATGCCGCCGAAGGAGATCCCGCTGCTCGTCACCCTCTACCTGTTCCCCAGGAAGTCCATGTCAGGTATGTAGTCTACATTTGTGACTCTGTTTCTATTCGGAGTTTGTATTGCTCCAGCATTGAAACAATGTACGATGATATGACCTTTGTGCAGGCGCCAAGCCGCCCACCAACTTCAACCCAGCGGCGATTGAGCTGGCCGGACACATGCTCATCTACAGTGAGTTGGCTGAACGGGCGTTTCGCAAACATACTAAGTAATATTCGGCCTTGTCCACAGCAATCCGTCACATTGGTTGTCTCTTTGCACTGTATACTGGCTTGCGTTTACTGGAATAGAATGTTGTTCGTGTACCACTACTAACAATAGGACCTAGCAAGGGCGGACCCTGAAAAGGCTTCCGGTACTCTTTCAGCCCACCGGTTCTTCCAGTCGCTGACGGAGCGGGCTGTGCTGCGCGTGATGGAGAGCGACGCCTGGCTGGCCGAGGGCCACTTCGACGCCCTTCTGGAGGAGCTGAGGATTCTGCACTACTGCCGCCGAAGGCGCCCCCAGCCGCTGCGCCGGATGCGCAAGAGCGGCGCCTCCGACGTCGGCTCCACGGGGTCGCTTCCTGCCGTGGCCGCCCTCAAGAAGGCCAGCAGCGCCTCCGCCTCTTCCACGGCCTCGGTGGCGACGGCGGCGGCCCATGCGGCCATCGCGGCCGCTGCAGCTGCCCGAAAGGTCAGCAGGGCCACCTTCATGTCAGAGATTGCCGAGGAGCTGCACGCGCACAGCGGCAGCACCTCTGACGGCTGAGTTCCGGATCGGATGGGAGACCCAAATGACTGCGCTGGTGACGTTTCGTTGAGGAGCTTCATTTGGATTCCCCGTGGTGGCTTGTGCGGCTAGTGGTGCTCTTGCGCAAGCCATGAGAATTGGACAGCTTTTGGGAGATTCCGCTCATTGCCTTCTGTTCCCCGAAAGCACTTGTGATGGAGATTTTGTGAGGTTTCTTGGGTTTCTTTGTCATCAAGGCAACTGGCAGCTGGACTGAATGGTTACGTCGCACCTGCTGTGCTATGCATAGCCGTGTCAGTGGTGTCAAATTATAGTTCCCTTTTGCAAGATGACCGAGGGTCCATTGGTGGTGTGACGTTAGCCACAACAGAGCTTGCTGTTCCGCCTGTCAGTTGCTACCATGTAATGTGACGTTTGCAACGTGCTGGTAGGTAAGTGAAGTAGTGTACGTGCCACTAACGCCTTCTTCGAAGAGCTAGAGACTTGACTTCCAGTGCCGCGCTTATTCTTCTGGTGTTTCGCAGCTGTGAGTTCTGGTGTTTCTACTTACCGCACACACAACCGCATCGCAGTTCGATTTCCTTACCGTACACTCAGTGATCATGTGTCGTGAAAGAATTGCCGAGAAGTATTTTGAGCCAAATGCTTTGGGCGTGCTGCTTTTGTGTCAAATCCACTTTCATTGGTTTACTGTGTAGTGCGCGCGCGGTCCGCATTCAGTTCTGACGAGTGGCCTTGTGGTTATCAACCTTGACATGACGCCATTTGGGCAAACTCCTAGAGTCACTGTCGGTACTCTTTCGTTTTGTGATCGAGATTGATTCCGAGCTGGTAACATACAGAGCCAAAATATGCGCAATAGCGACATTGGTTTTCATATAGCAGTGTTCACTCTGCTGACCGTGCCATCGATTAGCACCAATTGGTCAATGCCCGTGCTATTGGCGTTGGCGCTGCCACCGAGTAGCCCTTCCGCCGCGCAAAGTATAGTTCGCCGCGTAAGTAATCTGAAGGGAATCGTTTCTTCGCATTGCGTCAGTGACTGAGCGGCGAGTTGTGGACCATGTGTGGAAATCGTTTCAAATTGTCTGAATCAAGTGCCGGCTTTTGGCAAAACACCGCTGGTGGCTGGTGCCTGGTGGATCATGTCAGCAACTGAGGAAGTGAACTCTGTCAGTGGTGGTGCAATGGCGGCGTTCACCGTTGCCGATCCTTCAGTAGCAGAGCGTTCTATAGCGAACGGTCCCATCGAAGGCACGTCCGAAGATCATCAACAGGCGACGGCTGAAGACGAGGGCAATGGCAGCGGAGACGCCGAATCTGGTGCTGCGGTGGCACAACACCTGCAGTCGGAGCTGTCGGGAGAACGTCGATGGCTGCGTCGGCTCAAGGTGCTCTGGCACGAGAGCAAGAGGTTCGTATCGCGGACTGCTTAGTTTGAACGTTTGCTTGTCCTTCATTACGATAGCTAATTTTCCTCCCACTTCGCTGTTCACTTCTTCAGAGGGCCCGAGATCCGCAACTATCTTCAGGGGGAGGTGTTCCCTCAGGCGGGGTCAGATGTCTTGGAGAAGACTCTGTGGCTGGTGGAGAAGGCTCCAGACTACGCCTCGGGCAAGGGTCAAGGTCTGTCCATGACCGTCTTCAAGAGTCTCCTGGACTACTGCAACAGAGTGCTGCCACCTGAGAAGTTGGCCGCCCTCCAGAACGAGGGATTGTGCCACAAGACGCAGGTGGGGTTGGACTAGAAAGGAACCGCGCGGTCGGACGGGATTGTCCGGTCGCGTCGCTTCCAAACGGTCGAACGATTGAATGCAACGCGCCGACACTTCCAGAATACGTTGTAACTGTAACATCTGGAAATTAGTTTATGGTTTGTGTAGAAGCCTGGGTGCTGAGGTTTCTGCGTGGAGAAGCTGTTATGCCAGCGCCAGCGCGCAAGCAAGAGGAACGTCTAGCAAATCACGTGTTGGCGGTTGACGCACGACTGAATCATTCTCTGTCGTTTACAGGTGCAGTGCTTCGAGACGTTGACTGGAAAGGGCAACAACTTTCTCGACCTGGGCGTCGACCTCTACCGTCTCAGGGACGTCGCCCCGCTCTTCCTGGGAGACATTATGGTGGGTGTGAGCGCTGTTCTGTTTCCATTCAGAGATGCACTGGCCACTCATCAGAGGTTTCTCGCCTAATTCTTTGCGTCCCAAATGAGGCTTGCGGCGTTAACTAGCAGTGACTCTGTCTATAGTCTCAGTTGCTCACCAGAGTGGTCAGAAAAGCTCTCCAGCGCGTCTAATAGAATGGTTTGACGGGCGAATGTCGCCTGGTGTGGGCTTGCAACACATCGCTCCACTCCGTTTTCGACTTGTCACAAAGGGGGCACAGACTCGATAGTAGTAGCGTCGAATGTTTCCTTATCTATGGCAGGCAATGCTGGAGAGCGGGGACTTCGGCAAGGCGGGCTGCTGCATCGGCGCCCTGGGACTGCAGGGGGAATTCAGTGAGGGCAGTCTGCTGTCCGAGGTGCTGGTGCCCAACTTCCTGCAGGACAGAAGGACGATCATCGATCAATTGATCTCCAATCATCGGAATCTGCAGATCAAATGGGTCACTTTTCTCGATGGTCTGCTCTCGCAGAACTTCGAGAGGACATTCCAAGAGTTCTGCGAAAGGCACCGAAGCAGAGTGAAGGGCATACGCTACGACCAATTCAGCAGGAAGACCATGGAGAAGCTACTCTGCAGGTATCTGTCACTGCAATCATTCACGAAATTCTACCGTATTCAGCCTTTCGAACTGAAACGTTTCTACGTCGTGTTATGTGAGACCACACCCAACTGTATTACAGTTGTCTTTTTTTGTTCTATGTCGAAGTCTCTCTCTACTACAGGTACCTGAAGGAGTTCAACCTGTCAGAGCACGACTGGGCTCCCAACTTCTCTAGAAACCGGGCCTTTGGCAGTCTGACGTACTACCTGAGACAGAGGTATTTGGAGAAGGAGGAGAGCAAGAAAATGGCACCGCCCACCTTCAGGCAGATGGCCATGCCTATACTCGACAGACACCCCTATCTCAGGTGCTGCTGAGGCTGACACTGGAACATTGTTGTTGAATGATTGCAGAGACAATTGCAGAGAGAAATGTGATGGTGTAAAACTAGTTGAATTTGTGACCGCTGGTGCTTCGCCTTGACACAAAATGCTTGTTCAGATGTCTTTGTAGCGTTCTATAGCGCCCGTTGTGATTGGGTGGGGATTTTGTGCGCTTTTAAAAAATTGCTTAACGCTTTTAATTAATTCACGAAGCGCTTTTAAATGGCCACTAGCGCTATTAATTTGCCACGACAGCTTTTGCTTGCCGCTCTTCGGAAATGGCAGGAGGCGCTTTTAAAATGGCAGAACGCGCTTTTAAATGGCATGTTGCGCTTTTAATTCCTCCGGCAGTATTTCAGTTGGGTTTGACGCGGTGGACAAGCGTATTCATGGCACGCAGCAATGGCAAGGCATCACTGTTTGCGCGACAAGGCAAAGCAGGGAAGGGGCACAGCCGACCTAAGCAAGAGGCAAAGCATACGGGGGAGTGTGCACCTCACTTACAGTTTGCACTAAAACTCTGCCGGCGTCGCAGTCTGGCGAGTCTCAGCTGAGGCTTAGCGCGACCACCAACTTCAGGGCGCGCTCCGCGCGCCCTGAAGTCGGTCGCCGGTCGCGTTAAGCCTAAGCTTCGACCCGCCAGACTGCGACGCCGACTGACTCTTGTGATCCGTCTCTGGGCGCAGGGCGAGCCTAAGCATAGCCTGAATTCAAAGGAATATACAGCTGTCAAAGGATGTGTCAAACAATGTGTTCAATCAAGCAATGCGAATTCTGGACATCCAATTTACGTGAATGCACACAGACTGCAACGATTCTGTCATCCATTCAGTACGCTCACGTATATACCACCGTCTACCTTTTGGTTGGCCATTGGCACGGCTCCGCAGCTTCCACGGAATTAAAAGCGCAAGTTGCCATTTAAAAGCGCATTCTGCCATTTTAAAAGCGCTTCCTGCCATATTAAAAGCGCGCTGTTGCCTTTCGCGGCCGCCAGAAATTACAAGTGATACGTGACACTCCTTGAGTGTCAGATAGGCACTCCGCGTGATTGTTTTAGCAGACGGGGGCACAGAAACGCGTCGGAGCAGGCTGTACTGACGACGATGAGCGCAGGCTGTACTGACCGCTGACTGTCTATAGCGACTCACAATGTAGAATGCCAGCGGCGCCCCAATTGTACAGGCGCGCCTTATCTACGCTACACAGCGGGGGCTCCCCCCGCTGGGGTGGACGGCGTCGGTGGCTCTAGGGCTACAGTACGATGCTCCTATAACTCGGTTCAATTGCGCGTGCGTAGACGCCTTTCTCAGCGCTTCTTATATGGACGGCGTACTGTAGGCGCAGCAAAATCAATGGCGGACGGTATTTTCGGAATTTCGCGAAATTTTACAGAGCGTGAGTATTCGGCCAAAATCAGGCTAAATGCACCGCAAATCGCCAAACAAACGACGAATTCGCGTTCTGCTGCGTCAGAAAGCTCAGACACAACTGTCAACACAATTTTGAAAATTCGACCCCGGGACCCAATTTTAGGTCGGCCGGGTGCCGAAATCAGGGTAAAGGCGTCCAAAATCGCAAAACAAACACCGGATTCGTGTTCAGCGTCGTCGAAAACCCCCGAAACAAGTGAAAACTCAATTTCGAAAATTTGACCCCGGGATTCAAAAATTCGGCGCGGCCGGGGTGCGGTACCTCAAGATGGTCAAAGCAGTTCGTCTAGACCAACTTTTGACGCTGAACACGTTGCAATGGTCAATTTGCCGCTAAAGGCACGCTTTCCGGCCCAAAAATCCATTGAAAGTCGAAAATCCCAATTTTCCGCTCGGGACCCGGGACTTTTGGCACCGCAGATCTCCCGAACGACAAGACCGATCTTGGCGGTTTTGGTCTTGAATGAAAGGTAATAGAAGTGTGCAGGTCAAAAATTCTAATGGGGAGAATCTACCGTCGCAATCTCGAGCTACGATTTTTTAAACGTCGGAAAAAAATTTTAAATTCGAATTTTCTACCGTACTCCCGCGTCGGACCACCTAGGGAGCCCGTTCCAGTCTGGTTCTGAAGAGGGTCCAATGGGCTACAACATATCCAAAAATCACCAAATTCGATCCACTTTTACGAAAGTTATGGCGAAGATATTTTTTTTTACTTAGTAAAAATTCGAATTTTTGAATTTTCGCAAAATTCTTCCACCGCCGAAATTTTTTCACCCCCCGAGCACGCTGCGCGTCGTCATAAGCTATCTTTTAAAAAAAAACTTGCCTCCCTAGGTGCTTCGTAGCGAGCGCCAGCCCCGGACATGCTAACTGTAGGCTTTACCGCTCCTATAGCACTCCTTCGCTTTTCAAGCGGCGGAGTGCCAAAAAGCGCAAGATGCCAATTAAAAGCTGGACATGCCGTTTAGAAGCTGCAAATATTTATCCCCGTTGTGATTATCGCTTTTGTGCCTCAGTGTTGCCGATGCCTTCTCTTCTATGCAGATGCTGGTTCGTGGGGCAGCTGCTGAAGTTCCACAAGGATGTGACGGAGGCGGCTCTCTGGTGCAAGTTCTACCAGCTGTCGCCCCAGAGCTTCGACGTGGCCCTCTGTGACCATCTGACAAGCGCCATGGCCCACATTGGGGACCCCAGAGAGATGTGAGTTGTTTGCGGCAGGTAAGAAAGCGGTCAACCATTGAAAGTGCCCATCTCCCCTTTCAGAATACTCGCCTCTGAAACGTCTGCCGTCATCAAGAGTGGGTACCTGCGTCTTCCCGAGCAGTTGGCAGAGTCGATTCTGCTGATCGACAATCGGGAGTCAGTTCGGCTGTTCTGGAGGGAGGTCTTCGAAAGAGACGGCGACGACGCCGAGGCACTGACGCTGGGCATCGACTGCGAGTTCAGACCCCTCTCCTACAGTCCCGTGGAGAAGTGAGTGAACCTGTTTAGGCAAGTTTGAAGAATCTAAGGAAGCTGTACGCCGAAGCGTTGCAGACGCCCATTTAGGCAGGTTGTCTAAGAGCTTGATCAATCTGCTGGCCACTGAACCAGCTAGAGTGATGCCTCCAATAGAACGTGAACTCAAATCTTAGTTTTCCCACAGGGCAGCGCTGATGCAGGTGGCGACCAGGGATCGCGTCTACCTCTTTGACTTTCTGAGACTGGAAGAGCTCTTGTCAGAGGAGGAGTGGAGGGCGCTCATCGCAGAGCTCTTCTGCACTGAGCGCACCCTGAAACTCGGTGGGGTCGCCATTGGAAACGCCGTGGACCAGCGAGACCATATTGTGTTTCCCATGTTTCAGGCTTCAACTTCTCTGGTGACCTGCGCGTGCTGCGACGAACGCTTCCTTGCTGCGAGGATCTGTTCAGTCAGATGAAGAACTTCGTCTGCCTGTCGCAATTGGTCAAACAGGTGAGGGTGGTATTGGTGGTAGAACAGCGGAGTGGCACACCTGTCCAACTCGCATGGCCAGCTACCAACTAGCTAATGAAATGTTTTCACGGCACCTTTAGTGTCGCTGTCGCTAATTTAGAGCGATTGTCCTCGTCGAAAGCAGTTTTACTTGCAGCTCTACAAAGCGGACTTGAAGTTCCTGGACAACTTCTACGAGCTGACGGAGAAGGAGAAACCCGATTTGCAGGGTGGGGAGTACTATTTCATAACGGTCATTTCCTCTCAACCCTGGCGCGCTATTGCTTGCAGCGCCCGGCCAGTCCGGCAAGCCGCCGTCGTCCACTGAAGCCTCCACTGAAGCTGCAAGTCCAGCAGATGCAGCAGAAGTGGCGCCTGAGAACAAAGGCGTCAATCCACAAGAGTCGAACTCCGTGGACGTCTCCTTCGAAGAGGACGACCTGGACAGCTACCAGCAGCGCAACAGCCACCATCCCAGGGACGAGGAAGAGGAGAATGAGACCATTGCTGTCCCTGGAACACCACTGAAGGAGTCTGAAGGGAAGCAGGCATCTGAAGAGATGGATCTGAAGGCGATGATGGCCGCATGTCTGAACTTGGGCCTCAAGGACCTCACCATCTACTTCCTGGGGCAGCCCATGGACAAGTCCAACCAGATCTCCAACTGGTGCATCAGGCCACTGAGGTAGATGTTGCCTTCTTGCTTGGCTGGTTCGTCCGCCGGTAACAACGCCTGTTCGTCAATTGTTGTGGAGATGTATAATCAAGCCTGTAGATACCGCTAACTAGCAGGTGGAAGGGCGAATTTGATTCGAAGAGTAATGAATGGCTAGCAGATTTGCGCCCTACGCGCTCTTCATTCTCTTGTTCTAGAAGTTGCGCTTGGGTGTGGGCCGGGAGGGGATGCTCGAACTGCAAGCCCACTATAGTCTGTTCAAGAAAGGCAGAGACTGAAGGTTATTTGGGTCTGCAGACTTAGTGCTCCGGGAAACCCAAATGATTTATGCATCGTTGGATACCCCTGTCGGAGTGTGTTGGCGCGGTGCGTGTTTTGCCATGATCACGCAACACGCACTGGTTTGGGGCGCACATGAAAAATTCGAGGTTTTGTACAGGGTGGGCGATTTTGATAATTTTTACACCAGTTATACCCCAAGGTGTCCTGATATCACATTTCAAATTTAAGCAAAATCGGTTCACCACAGCGTTAGTTATGGCCTGCCGCGTACACCCTACTTTGGCCTAAAATGGCCAAAATCGCCGAAATCGGCCAAAAAGGGTGCACTTTTTTAATAACTCAAGAAAGAAACGGCCAAATTTCATCAATCTTTCTGTGTGTTAACTAGAATCAATTGTCTACACAATGGAACAAACCCCATCTTATTCGGTTGCGGCACGCTCGAATGCGACTCAATCAAAGAGACCCTACTTTTGGCCGAAACGACGCTTTTCAGCTCGATTGCGGATCGAGGCCGTTTAGCTGGCCGAAAAGCGTCGTTTCGGCCAAAAGTAGGGTCTCTATGATTGAGTCGCATTGGAGCGTGCCGCAACCGAATAAGATGGGGTTTGTTCCATTGTGTAGACAATTGATTCTAGTTAACACACAGAAAGTTTGAAGAAATTTGGCCGTTTTTTTCTTGAGTTATTAAAAAAGTGCACCCTTTTTGGCCGATTTCGGCGATTTTGGCCATTTTAGGCCAAAGTAGGGTG
>JASAMZ010008062.1:0-34953 GCA_030248115.1 Linhomoeus sp. GSCO2_2 | reverse complement strand
CTCATTTTGTTGTTCTTGGTTCAGTTACGTATTGCTTGGAGGGGGTACTATGGGAGGGTGGGGGGGGGGGGGTATTCGATGGGGGGGGGGGACTTATTAGAGTACTTACGGTAAGTTTCGAAATGAGCTGCAGTCTTGTCTATCACTATTTATTTGTTTCCTTATTGCTATCAGGAACGCACTTGTACAGCAGGCCCCTCGCAATGTCCGCATAGACCTCCCCAAATGTGTTTGTGCTTCCGTCGTCGTCTGTTAGTTCCTTCTTGCTGAGGTATTTGAAAATCTCATAAAGTTTGTCGATTAGCTGTTGCGACTGCTTGATAAGTCTGCAAAATTTTGGTTTGATTGAATAGAGGGTGCGCAAATCACACCTGAAATTTGTCATGAGGAGGCAAACGCAGAACGATGCAATAACAATACACCGCTACAACAACCCAAACAATACAGAATAGACTATCTACATTACTATGCTAGCTAGGCCTTTTGTCTGTCTGTCCGTCTGTCTGAGTACGCTTGCCTCCCTAGCACTTCGCCACGCGACGCTTCAGCATGCGCCTGCCTCGCTAGCACTTCGCCACGCGACGCTTCAGCACGCGCGCGCTAGGAAGCCAGCAGGACGCCAGCGGCGTCCCGCAGAGAAGCTCGCTCGCTTCGATCCATCGACCGCAGAAAATCAATCGCTGCACGGCCAGCGTCGCCTGTTGCTGCCTGCCTTAAACGCAGGCTTTGCCTGAACAGTACGGCAATGCACGGTAGCACAGCCTTGCAAAAGCGAACAGTGCGCCAGTGCGCGGTACCAGCAGAGAACCTTGCAATGTGCAATTGCAACAGAGCCGAACAGTACGACAATGCTCGCGCAGGCAATTCTAGCCGCTTCAGCGACTATTTCGCTTGCAACAGGACAGATCTTGCAACAGGACAGACTTTCTACAACAGGACGCTGCAACAGTACAGACGTTACAACAGGACGTCGCGCGAGGCGACGAGCGCCGTTGGCTCGCAACAGGACAGATTTTGCAACTGGGCAAATCTTGCAACAGGACAGACCTTGCAACCGGAAAATCTGCCCGCATTCTATCATTTGTTTTGCGCGGCGCTTTGTACGGCGCGTTCGCGAGGCAGTCAACGCTGTTGGCTTGCAACAGGAGAGACTTTCTGCAACAGCACTAGCGGGCCCAGGGGGGGGGGGGGGGGCGGGGGGGGGGCGGCGCCCCCCCATTGGGCCCGACCTTAGGGAAAAATTTTCCTTGATGAAGGCGCGTATATGCAAAAATTTTCGCCTGCGGCGCAATTTTAAGCAAAATTTCCTACATTTAGCTTCAAAATCGCCAAAATTTCGCCTGCGGCGCTTATTTTTGACAGATTTTGGTACATTTTTGGCCAAAAATCGCAAAAATTTCGCCTGCGGCGCTATTTTTGGGGAAAATTTTCGCTCCCGATAAGCCGAAACAGTCATTTTAAAGGCAAATTTTGCAGTAAAACGGTTAAAAAACGCAAAAATTTGCGCCTGCGGCGCAATGGAAAAATAGTCGAAAAATTTCTGAAGTGGCGCCCCCCCCATACAACAAGCTCCGGTATTAAAAAGTTGAGTTTGTATTCTGACTGACATTGCATAGAGTTGCGTTCTTTCTACAGGGAGTGCGAGAGCTCATCGCCCGTATTGCTCCGCTTCACGAGCTGCCCCTTCGCAAGAGGGTATTGCTTAGCAATATTGATATCGCCCGGGATTTGGTTTTTAGAGCAAGAAAATCCCTCTTTCGAGCAACGCTTTTAAAAAAGTGACAAAAACGTGTCAAAGTTTTGACAAACATATGACAGAGCACAAAAGAACGCACTATGAGCAATCAAGCCGTGTCGTACTTCTGTCCAAGGAGCAAAACGAAGTTTGTTTTTCTTGGCGCGTGTAGTACGTAGCGAGCCTTGGAATGACGTGCCGGGTGTCGCTCTAATCGCAACACGAGCAACTCAGAAAGTTCCAGAGTAAAACTCAAAACTATTGTTTCTGTGATGCGTGTTTTAGTCGATTACAAAATGTTTGCTGACACATGAAAGAGCACGCCGAGAGCTTAAAATTGACGTGTCGATTGCCGCTCTATAACGTAACACGAGCAAGTTAGAACCGTTTTGTGCTTTAGCACCTTCGGGTTACTGTAACTCACAAAATTCGAATTTTCAAGTTTCGCAAATAATCCGTGAGTCTTGAGCTATCCACTGAGCTCGAGTCGTCTCTCTACGACGCAAATCAAGCGAGTTAGAGCGATTTTAGCATTCGAATCTCGAGAATGGCGTTTCCCATGGTGCGTGTTTGCGTAATGTTTAAATATTGTTGCTGCCGCATGAAAGAACACGTCGAGAGCTTTTACCTGACGTGTCAATCGCCGCTCTACGACGTAAGACGAGCGAGTTACAGCCGTTTTGCGTTTTCGGACATTTGGGTTACTGTAACTCGCGAAATTCAAACTTTGAGTTTCGGCCAATGGAAGAACAAATGATCACTGAGTCCAGAGCTATCTAAGGTGCTCAAGATCACCTCTCTACGACGCAAGACAGACGAGTTAGAGTCGTTTTGCGTTCTAAACCTTCGGGTTACTGTAACTCGCGAAATTCAAATTTTTGAGTTTCGACCAATGTCAGAACAAATGATCAGCGAGTCGAGAGCTATCCATTGACCTCGAGATTGTCTCTCTACGACGCAAGTTGAGCGAGTTAGAACGATTTTAGCGTCAAAATGTCGAGAATGGCGTTTTCGGCGGTGCGTGTTTGCGTAATTGAAAGAACCTTTGCAGTCACACGAAAGAACGCGTCGAGAGCTTTCAACTGACGTGTCGATTGCCGCTCTACGACGTAACACGAGCGAGCTAGAACCGTTTTGCGTTTTGACCTTCGGGTTACTGTAGCGCGCGCAATTCAAACTTTTGAATCTCGACTTCTCTTAGCGGAATGATCAGTGAGTCGAGACCTATCCGCAGAGCCCAAGATCTCCGCTCTACGACTTTCCAGCGCCGAGATCTGGGAGCGTTACGTACGGACGCACGCACGTACGTACGCACGCACGCACGCCGAGCTCTCGTAGGGTGTCGCCCGGCTGAGGCCGGGCGAAAAAATCCTGGGCCCGCCACTGTGCAACAGGACAAATGTTGCAACAGGACAAATCTTGCAACAGGACAGACCCTGCAGCAGGACAGATCTTGGAACAGGACAGACCCTGCAACAGGACGGATCTTGCAACAGGACAGATCTTACAACAGGACAGATTTTGCAACAGGACAAATTTTTGCAACAGGACAAATCTTGCAACAGGATGGTCGCGCGAGGCGACCAGCGCCATTGGCTCGCTATCGAGAGCGCTAGCTGCTTAGAGTGCTACAGAAGGGAGAGCTGCGTTGATGGGCTAGCGTCTCGTGATCGATGAATTGTAATGCGACGGGATTTCGACTTGATAGTTGGCTACGAAACGACACAACGACAAGAGAAAGCGACTTTCGACGACGCGCGACCGACGGGCAACTAAGGATAACGACAGGGAGAGGCGCGCTTGCCACCACAAAGAAACTGCGAGCCACTCTATAGGCCGACTGAAAACAACAACGCGACACGACTCGACTCGACTAGACTGCCGGAAAACGTGTCGGAATCACTCCTATAAGCCACACTAGCGACGACTGCCTATACCGTATCTTCTAAGCTAACTACCGATGGCATCACGAAAAGCGCGGCCGTTTAAATTTGAATTAACGACGAAGCTGCGGCAATAAGTTTACGGTAACGCGCCGGCTCAAACAAAATAATCACGCGAAGACGCGACACTCCCGCCGGAGAACAAACAGGAGCAAACACAACCACAACGGGAGAACCGCAAACAATGAAAAGAACAAATCAGCGCGAAACAATGGTCGACCGGAAGCAGAGGGAGTAGGCCGGGAATGGATCCAGAATGGGAAAGGACCACTTGAAGGGATGGTCCACTTGAAGCGAGGGGAGCACCAGAGGGAGAGTTCCACAGATCCACAGGGCAGAGTAGTGCTCGAAGCGAAGGGATCTCTCCAGTAGATGGGCAGGTGGACACCAGGAAGGAGCTGCCGTAGAGAGATCCATGACCGACCCAGCCGTAGAAGGAGAATCCGCCGAAAGGAAGGGACCAGAGTCGGAGACGACCATAGGGTATCCGGAGATGACCAACGGAAGCCGAAGCACGAGGGCTGAATGCTGAGGGAGGGCGACCAAAAGCCAAAATTTTCCACGCGCGCCTGCCTTATCATCTGAGGCTGTAGAGGGAAGTACTCACTCTGTGCATTCAATGATGCTGCGTAGAATGAGGGAAACAATACTAGAATGCCGACGATGCATGCTACCACGAGAATTATCGAGTTGTGTAGCGCGATAAACGACAAAACCTGCGACAACGAGAATTTCGACGTGAATTTCGGCTCTAAGGAGCCGTCCTCCCGACTGAAAAGCGACGACTTCGACTTAGGCGGCGGTTGCAACTCGTCCGAATTCAACCCGCAAGAATCGCGTTCAGTAGCTACCTCGGATTCAATGCTTACACTCTCCTGTGGAGCGACTACTACGGCAGTAGAATCAATTGAGGCTACCAAATTCAACGCGCAAATCTGTGCAGGAGCTACGATGGGTGCTACACCTGGAGCGGCGCCGATTGAAGGAGTACTCGTAAACGGTGATGAAGAGAAGTTTGTAGCTTTCATAGCGCAATCACGTACGTCGCTACCTGCCGCACAACGCGTATCTTGGACTAACGCACCGGTTGTCAAGGTTGGAGGAGCCGAGATTTGCTCTGCTACAGTATCCATTTCCGGAAGACAACGTGCTCGCTGCTGAGTTTGTGGAGGCGACAGATCGTAACAGATGCTTGTGTGGTGCCTTCTTTGGCACAGCTCGCAACACAAGTGGCTACCACACTGCGCTACAAAATGATCCGACCCTAAGCAATTGAGACACAAGCGGAAGTGGCGAATGACCGCGTTTCTCTCTTGCGCAGTGGAATACTCTGTGCACTCAATCTCCGAATGTTCACCACCGCAGTAGGAGCACAACACCTCATTGGAAGCTGCAACGAGAACACCAGAGGAGGGTGGCAGCTGTGCGCGGTTACTACTCTGTATCTGCGTGGAGGGCATGTGCGACGACTGTGCGTACGTATCTGTGTCAGACAACTGCTCGACGCCGTTTGAACTCAGTAGATGGAAATCCTGATACTGCCTATCCAGCGTGCGACCGATTTCAAGTAGCTGCTCGAACGTAGTGTTATCGTCGCACTTAGACACGAGATCTCGGTTGTAAATCGAATTGGAGCCCATAAGAAAGAGGTGTTTCTTGACGACGCTTGCCGACACAGATTCGAACTTCTCAGCGCGACGCAGAAGCTCAGATAAGCGCTCGCCAAAAGCGTAGCTCGACTCATTCTCCCGCTGCCTACATTCAAAGAGCTCTAAATAGCGCATCGTACGAGAAGCAGTGTCTTTGAAGTAAGAGCTCAAAGCCGCAACTATGCTATCGTAGTCGTTCTGTACTTCTTCCGTCTGTGACTGAAAGAATGACAGCGCCGTGTCAGTGAGCCTGCGTTTGAGCCAGAAGAGACGTGCGCGCGGCGAGTATCCGAACATTTCTGCGCATTCCACGAACGACTTCAACCAAACCGAAAAATCTACGCAGTTCCCAACTTCTGTCTCGCCAGAGAAACTATCGAAGGGCGGCTCTTTCTGGTCTATACGAGACTGGCGCTCTTCCTCCAAAAGAATGCGCGGAGCGAGATCTATATCACGAGCGGAAGAAGCTGAGCCGTCAGCAGATTGCAACGAAAGGCGGTCGACTAGCCGCCGCTCTCTCTCAGCCTGCATCTGGAATATGCGCTCCTCACGCGCAACTTGCTCCTGATTCCATCTGTCGAATTGATCTGACTGTAGGCGCGAAATAGATTCAACCAACTGCTCGATGTCTACTCGAGAATGGTGTGAACGCGAGCGACTGGATTTCGACATGAGCGACAACTGGAAGAGAACGACGGAAGATTCGACCTCAGGAACTACTGGGTACGACGGAAGACGACGACAATTCTGGACGTTTCCTGCAGAACAGCCACCATATCGAGAGCGCTAGCTGCTTAGAGTGCTACAGAAGGGAGAGCTGCGTTGATGGGCTAGCGTCTCGTGATCGATGAATTGTAATGCGACGGGATTTCGACTTGATAGTTGGCTACGAAACGACACAACGACAAGAGAAAGCGACTTTCGACGACGCGCGACCGACGGGCAACTAAGGATAACGACAGGGAGAGGCGCGCTTGCCACCACAAAGAAACTGCGAGCCACTCTATAGGCCGACTGAAAACAACAACGCGACACGACTCGACTCGACTAGACTGCCGGAAAACGTGTCGGAATCACTCCTATAAGCCACACTAGCGACGACTGCCTATACCGTATCTTCTAAGCTAACTACCGATGGCATCACGAAAAGCGCGGCCGTTTAAATTTGAATTAACGACGAAGCTGCGGCAATAAGTTTACGGTAACGCGCCGGCTCAAACAAAATAATCACGCGAAGACGCGACACTCGCAACAGGACAGACCTTCTGCAACAGGACAGAGTTTGCAACAGTACACATCTTGCAACAGGACAGATCGTGCAACAGGACAGACCTTGCAACAGGACAGATTTTGCAACAGGACAAATCTTGCAACAGGACAGATTTCGCAACAGGACAGATCTTGCAACAGGACAGACCTTGCAACAGGACAGATTTTGCAACAAGACAGACCCTGCAACAGGACAGATCTTGCAACAGGACAGATCTTACAACAGGACAAATCTTGCAACACGACAGATCTTGCAACAGGACAGACGTGGCAACAGGATGGTCGCGCGAGGCGACCAGCACCATTGGCTCGCAACAGGACAGACCTTCTGCAACAGGACACATTTTTCAACAGGACACATCTTGCAACAGGGCAGATCGTGCAACAGGACAGACATTGCAACAGGACAGAGTTTGCAACAGGACAAATCTTACAACAGCACAGATCTTACAACAGGACAAATCTTGCAACAGGACTGAGGACAGACCCTGCAACAGGAAAGATCTTTCAACAGGACAGATCTTTCAACAGGACAGAGACCTTGCAAAAGGAGAGACCTTGCAACAGGACAGACCTTGCAACAGGACATACCCTGCAATAGGACAGACCCTTCAACAGGACAAATCTTGCAACAGGTCAGACCTTGACAATGAACAGGACGGACTTTGCGGCGCGCGTGCGAGGCGACCAGCGCCGTTGGCTCACAACAGGACAGACCTTGAACAGGACAGATCATGCAACAGGACATTACGGCCATTGACGACTACATTTCATGCTATTCAGATCTCAGGAATTCTTCTGCAACAGGAAGGAACGGCTAGTTACAAAACACAGGCTGGAGTTTCGGATAGATATACCGTAAATCCTCCAATAAGCGCCCTGGGCGCTTATTTTTTCAACCTACCTCTAGGGGGGGCGCTTATTGGAGGGGGGGCGCTTATTCGAGGGGGGGGGCGCTTATTAAATCGACCCCTCAGGAGTGCCAAACTTTCACCAAAATTCCCTGTTGTTGTTACATTTTTGCGCACATTTGCATAGATTTCAGGCTGAAACTGTATGGCTTTTGATCAGAATACCTGCATTTAGTAGTAGTGCTGTCATATGTAGCCTAATCTTGGGTTAGGAATGGTCACAGAGCACATATGGTAGTGCTAGTACTGCTGGTACTAACAAAAGGTGGGCGCTTATTGGAGGGGGGGGCGCTTATTTTTTAAAACATACTCTAGGGGGGGCGCTTATTGGAGGGGGGGCGCTTATTCGAGGGGGGGCGCTTATTGGAGGATTTACGGTAATTTCGGTTCGCTTCAGCATAGAGTATGCTAACGGCGCAAATAATGCAAAATTGGGCCTTTCAATTTTGGGCGAGAGGAGAATCCGTCAGAGACTCTGCCACACCCTGCACAAGTACAAATCACCAAGGCTTTGAAGCTCACTTGATGTCCAGAAATTCTTGCATAAAGGCGGAAGCCAGAAGTCGCTTCATGCAATAGTTCTCCCTGATTTCGTAGTAGTCATTCTTGGGCTCGCTCTTGAGAAATGCGAGCACAGCTTCCGCGTGCGTTTGACGCATGGCCATTGTGACTTCGGAAGCCTTAATTAATAAAATATGAATATGGAATGCTCTGAGATTGCATTATAGTTGAGTCGAAAGAGTGGGGAATACGCTGTCTATTTTGCGTGCAAAATAGACAAGTGTGTGTCAGTCTTACTTACTTAGTACTAGCCGTTCCTTCCCGTTGCAGAAGAATTCCTGAGATCTGAATACCATGGAATGTAGTCGTCAATGGCCGTAATGTCCTGTTGCATGATCTGTCCTGTTCAAGGTCTGTCCGTTGCAAGGTCTGTTCCGTTGTGAGCCAACGGCGCTGGTCGCCTCGCACGCGCGCCGCAACGTCCGCCCTGTTCATTGTCAAGGTCTGACCTGTTGCAGATTTGCCCTGTTGAAGGGTCTGTCCTATTGCAGGGTTTGTCCTGTTGCCAGGTCTCTCCTGTTGCAAGGTCTGTCCTGTTGAAAGATCTGTCCTGTTACAAGGCCTGTCCTGTTGCAAGGCCTGTCCTGTTGCCAGGTCTCTCCTGTTACAAGGTCTGTCCTGTTGAAAGATCTGTCCTGTTGAAAAATCTGTCCTGTTGCGACCCAACGGTGCTGTTCGCCTCGCGCGACCATCCTGTTGCCACGTCTGTCCTGTTGCAAGATCTGTCCTGTTGCAAGATTTGCCCTGTTGTAAGATCTGTCCTGTTGCAAGATCTGTCCTGTTGCAGGGTCTGTCCTGTTGCAAGATCTGTCCTGTTGCAAGGTCTGTCCTGTTGCAAGATCTGTCCTGTTGCACGATCTGTCCTGTTGCAAGATCTGTACTGTTGCAAGGTCTGTCCTGTTGCAAAATCTGTCCTGTTGCAAGGTCTGTCCTGTTGAAAAATCTGTCCTGTTGCAAAATCTGTCCTGTTGCAAGATTTGTCCTGTTGCAAGATTTGTCCTGTTGCAAAATCTGTCCTGTTGCAAGGTCTGTCCCGTTGCACGATCTGTCCTGTTGCAAGATGTGTCCTGTTGCAAGATCTGTCCTGTTCAAGTTTGCCTGTTCAAGATTAGCCCTGTTGTATGTGCAAGATCTGTCCTGTTGCAGGGTCTGTCCTGTTGCAAGATCTGTCCTGTTGCAGGGTCTGTCCTGTTGTAAGATCTGTCCTGTTGCAAGATGTGTCCTGTTGCACGATCTGTCCTGTTGCAAGATGTGTCCTGTTGCAAGATTTGTCCTGTTGCAAGATTTGCCCTGTTGTAAGATCTGTCCTGTTGCAAGGTCTGTCCTGTTGCAAGGTCTGTCCTGTTGCAATTTCTGTCCCGTTGCAAGATCTGTCCTGTTGCAAGATCTGTCCTGTTGCAAGATCTGTCCTGTTGCAAGATTAGTCCTGCTGCACGATCTGTCCTGTTGCTAAATCTGTCCTGTTACAAGGTCTGTCCTGTTGCAAAATCTGTCCTGTTGCAAAATCTGTCCTGTTGCAAGATTTGTCCTGTTGCAAGATTTGTCCTGTTGCCAAATCTGTCCTGTTGCAAGATTTGTCCTGTTGCAAGATCTGTCCTGCTGCAAGATTTGTCCTGTTGCAAGATTTGTACTGTTGCAAGGCTTGTACTGTTGCAAAATCTGTCCTGTTGCAAAATCTGTCCTGTTGCAAGGTCTGTGCTATTGCAAGATGTGTCCTGTAGCAAAATCTGTCCTGTTGCAGAAGGTCTGTCCTGTTGCGAGCCAATGGCGCTGGTCGCCTCGCGCGAGCATCCTGTTGCAACGTCTGTACTGTTGCAACATTTGTCCGGTTGCAGAAAGTCTGTCCTGTTGCAAGCCAACAGCGTTGACTGCCTCGCGAACGCGCCGTACAAAGCGCAGCGCAAAAAAATGATAGAAAGCGGACAGATTTTCCGGTTGCAAGATTTGTCCTGTTGCAAAATCTGTCCTGTTGCAAAGGTTTGTCCTGTTGCAAAGGTTTGTCCTGTTGCGAGCCACCGGCGCTGGTCGCCTCGCGCGACGATCCTGTTGCAACGTCTGTACTGTTGCAGGCAGCGTCCTGTTGCAGAAAGTCTGTCCTGTTGCAAGCTAATGGCGCTGACTGCCTCGCGAACGCGCCGTACAAAGCGGCGCGCAAAACAAATGCTAGAGAGCGGGCCGATTGTCCTGTTGCAAGATCTGTCCTGTTGCAAGCGAAATAGTCGCTGAAGCGGCTTGAATTGCCTGCGCGAGCATTATCGTACTGTTCGGCTCTGTTGAATTGCACATTGCAAGGTTCTCTGCTGTACCGCGCACTGCCGCACTGTTCGCTTTTGCAAGGCTCTGCTACCGTGCATTGCCGTACTGTTCAGGCAAAGCCTGCGTTGAAGGCAGGCAGCAACAGGCGACGCTGGCCGTGCAGCGATTGATTCTCTGCGGCCGATCGATCGAAGCGAGCGAGCTTCTCTGCGGGACGCCGCTGGCGTCCTGCTGGCTTCCTAGCGCGTGCGTGCTGAAGCTTGGCGTGGCGAAGTGCTAGCGAGGCAAGCGCGTGCTGAAGCGTCGCGTGGCGAAGTGCTAGGAAGGCAAGGGTGGACGGACCGGACAGACGGACACTACACCTAGCTAGCATAGTAATGTAGATTATTACGTCCACGCAATTCAGTTTTCGCAGTCTTCTTGCGCCCAGTTATATCCAAACTAAGAGGGAGTATGCAATTGGGAGTCCAAATTGTCAACTATTTCTGCTTTCAACTACATTGGTTCAGTCTACACTACAGAGTTGATGAGTACTTGAGCAACAAACCAACTTCTGAGCGCACGTCAAGCAGTCTGTGACACGTTGCAGTTGAATTTGTGCCACAAACATCTCAAAACCCACGTTCCAGTTGGCGAAATCCTTCAACTCCATCAAACAGGTGGCATAGTAGTGGTCTTTGGTTTTGACGGCTGCAGTCATTAGCTCACAAGTGACTCTGGCCGCTTTCTTGCCCGCTGCGACGTTTCTGAAAGGCTTTCCAGCTTTGGGGACAATTGCAAACATCTATTTGTTTAGAAATTCAACTTAGCCTATATGTAAAGGCCTTACCCAGACTCGCGTTCCACCCTGTCGCAAAGATCCTTGTGCTTGTCGAAAAGCTCCTTTCTTTTCTCTTTGTCCAGTTTGCCCGCCTGTCTTATCGTGTCGCTTTTCGCCTTGATCGCTTCCACGAACTGTATGGCGGACTTGGGCAGCTTCTGTATGGGTATTGCCCGTTGGGAATTCATTTGAAGTTTTAAATTAGCAAACTACAGTATCCAAGACGCGCCTTCCACTTGATGTGATCGTCGGCGATGTCCTTGCCGATATAAATGGCGTCCTTTGTGCCGCCCGCGACGCAGGCTAGCAAGGCGTCCATCCATGCTTGGTCGTCGCCGCTGAGTGGTTAAGCTTCATAATGACACAACGCGTGATGCACGAGCGTGACGCACAACGCGAGGTGTGCGGTGCGTGGTGCATGACGCGTGGCGTATGACGCGTGGCGCACTACGCCACACGTGACGTGTGTCAGATTACAATCAACGCACGCCATTGATACGCGACGCGTGGCGCAATGTGCGAAACGATGGCACATTGGGTACGCTTGGTATTGCTTATGCTACACGTTGCATTTGGCGTAACTCTGCTCTGCAGCGGATATGTTTCATCGCCAAATTGACCAATTCAAATACGAAAGCTCACCCCTCGCCTTTGGCCTTCTCAAAGACCGCCTCAAGTTCGTCTCCGCTCGATTTTGGATCCTTCAGCTTGCGCGTCAGCTCTTGAAGGGCCATCGTAACTGATTTTATTACTTGTCTGTAATACGTCTACCTCCTAGCTGCTAATTTAGTCAGTCGAGCGAAAGAACACACAGACAGACAGGCTGAAACACACTGCCCTCCCCTCACACAACAGACTCTATAGACAGAAAGAAGCTGCAAAAGCCAATATCGATTTGCGATCGTTTTGGCGCCATAGTGACGCGTGGCAACAAATGTACAGTACCGAAATGAACGTAGGTGTGGACACGACTTGTTGTGAACGTCCGCACTATAGGTAGAGCGCTTTTGAGTTCAGCTTCAGACGGGCCAGATTGAGAGGTAATTTCGAAACACGTTGTGCGCGAACGCGAACGCTGTAGGTACAGTACGCGAAGCCTGCGTCAATATCACATACAAGATCTCAGTCACCAATAGAAGTTCCACTGATTAGCAAATCCTGGATAACGTCTCAACTATCAATCGTAGAGATGCTTTGGCCTTAAGAAAGACGGCTGGTCTGTTTGTCCAACATTATGGCTAGTTCTCCGTCGCTTCATTCTTCTCTTCTGTTCCGATTTCAAAGCGAAATACCGACTATTGTGCTTCCAACAGTCACGAATGAATCTCAGGATTATTGCCGTGGAAGCGCATGCCAACAAGAGAGCGGCGCTGAAATTATGATTAAGAATTTGTCTCGAAAATACTCTACAGTTTTTATAAACTTATTTGAACGCAAAACATATTAACCAGGCGTATCGTCCATTGGACGCAGTAAGCTCCACAAATTTGAGCACGCTCAGTGACTCTTCTGCCGTTGTGGCTGCGTTACACTTCAGTTCGCAAGAGAATGGGGTAGCCAAAATTGTGGTTTAAACTGACTCGACGTAAAAGATCGTTTGAAAATCGGCCGCTTCAGACCTTTGTATCAAAATTTTGATGCCCGCGCACAACTGCTATATGTACTCCATAGTTTGTGGGCTATATAAAGACAATTGCGTAAATCTAAAACAAGTCTCTTTTAAAAAGCGGAGTGGTTTTGAGCTTTGAATTTTTACTGAGATTGTAGCAAGGCGCTTTCCGGTTTCGTGCAGCGTCTTTGACTCTCCTCGCGACTACACTTTTTGGAGTGGTCTTGCTACGCAACATTGGTATCGCTCGGGTTTAATTCTTTACACCAAGAAAATCATTTTTTCAGACTAAATTTAAAAAAAGACACTGGAATCTAGCGCAAAACTATAGGTTAATTCTGAGCATGATTTGATGTTGACTTGCAGTGAGCTCTTCAGCGATGTCAAGACCGCCGCTCTGCAACGCACGAGTGCCAAGATATAACAAACCAAAATCTGCAGTTTTCATCGCGTTTTGGTTACTGTAGCCCTCTCATTGACGTTTTGAAACTTGTTGTTGTCGGATTCTTCCTCAGGAGGTCGAGCGCTTCATTTTGATATGCGATTCGACTAGGTTCTATGAAGTTTTGACTTTTTGCCGACATTACTTCAGGATACTGTAGCGCGCAATTTTTAAAACTTGTCATTATTTCGACGTCACAGTTCGCGAGAGTAGTCCGAGGGCTACCAGTCGATGTCTCGAACTCAACCCGGCGACGTCAGACAAGCGAGTTATTAAGCCCGAAGCAAGCGTGTCGTTTCCAGTTTTTGGCGCGTTTTGGTTACTGTAGCTCTCTGTTTAAACTTTTAAAACTTTTTGTTGTCGGATTCGTGCTCAGCAGCTCGAGCGCTTCACTTTCATATGCGATTTGACTAGCTTCGGTCAACTTTTGTCTTAAAACGGACCCCACTTGGGATACTGTAGCGCACGAGTTTGAAAACTTACTTCAGTTTTGAACACTCAGATGGCGAGAGTAGTCCGAGGGCTACCAGTCGATGTGTCGAACTCAACCCAGCGATGTCAGACGAGCGAGTTATTAAGCCCGAAGCAAGCGTGACGTTTCCAGTTTTCGACGCGTTTTGGTTACTGTAGCTCTCTGTTTAAACTTTTGGAACTTTTTGTTGTCGGATTCGTGCTCAGGAGCTCGAGCGCTTCACTTTGATATGCGATTTGACTAGCTTCGGTCAACTTTTGTCTTAAAATGGACCCCACTTTGGGATACTGTAGCGCTCGAATTTGAAAACTTATTTCAGTTTTGAACACCAGATGGCGAGAGGAGTTCGCGGGCTACCTGACGATGTCTCAAACTCCATCCTACGACGTCGGACGAGCGAGTTATTAAGCCCGAAGCGAGCGTGACGTACGCACGCACGCACGCACGCACGCACGCACGCACGCACGCACGCACGTACGTACGCACGCACGCACGCAGAGCTCTTGATAGGGTTCGCTCGGCTGAGGCCGAGCGAAAAAATCGCTCACGCTGTGAAGAACACTCGTTGATACGGTTTTCGAACGCAGCACCAATGCTCTCCGCAACAGTATTCTGTTCGGCGGCATCTAAATGCAAACTTCAGCACCCTTGTGTTTTGAAGTGCTTAAAAATTATGGCTGCGGCAAAGTACGATTGTAGATTAGCCCTCTTAATACATAGTTCGTGGCTCCAGTTAGCGTCGTCCCTCAGAGATACAGCGATTGTCCAATAGTTTCGGGCCTCCAATACACTTCCAGTCTTTGTACAGACTTCTACATTAACAGCTCCAATCTACAGTTTCAGAAATGGTCCACTCACCTCCACACAATGTCTAACGACGCGCCCTTAACGTAATTCGGGAACCAAAGGTCGTGACGACACTGCCAATGGCCAACTTTGAGATCGGAAGTTTTGCGACAAATTGGTTTTGTGCCTTCGGATTCATATTGTAATTCTTTGGCCAATAAGACACTGTCGTTGGACATAGCCACGTAGTGCTTTCTCCAATGGCCGATTTTCCTGCCGTTGGTATAACAGATTTGAGCTGACGACGTGAATTCTTGCCAGCTGAAGCGACAATAACCATGCAGTAGGCATAACATGCTAATGTTGCATAATACAACATACGCGCCTCGCTTACGGTATACTGTAGGCAGCAGGGCTGAACACCAACGCCTGATGCTACAATAGTATCTAGCAATGCAAAGTGTAATGATTACAAACCTGGTTTCACTATCCTCCTCCAGTGCCATCATCTGTGTGGTATTGTTGTCTATCATCTGAGAACACTCGCAACGAAAGAGAAGTAGCAGCAATGCGGCAAACGGGATTCTTCTCTTCATGCGTAGGTCATGCATTAAAACACGTGCATGCTACCGGGTTTTTCCGAAAAAGCGCCCCCCCCCCACACACACACACACACACACACACACAAGCGCCCCGGGGCGCTTATTTGGAGAAAAGATTCTTTGACCAAAATGTGCACTTTGCTTCCTTGCGTTAACTGTTTACCTAGAAAATATGGGTCTCAGTGGTCGATTTGAGCCTGACTTCTCCATTTTGTAAGAGAATTCAGACAATTATGCATTAAATACCAGCAAAATATGATTTTGTATACCTGTACTCGCCGATTATGCACCTCTGCTGAGCATAAGCTATGTAGTCCATGGAAGTGCCGAAAAGGTACTAGATTAGACTTTCCAAATAACCGCACCGGGGCGCTTATTTGGTTTGAGTCTGCTCTCGCCAGAAGTGCCAAAACTTCCCCGGGGCGCTTTTTCGGAAAAACCCGGTACATACTTGGTCAATAGTACAATGCAAGGATGTATCAATTATGTTCATACGTCCATACACACATCTCGTACAACATTTGGCTAACGGCATAGTGATGTCTGCGTGTATGTAACGCGGGCTCTTGTGGCAATGGGTTCCCATGGAGGCGCGAATCAACAAGTGAAGATGGAGTTAAGCTACATACTACACTGCGTGAATGATGTGTATTCCATGGCGGGTGTTGCTAAAGCCCGTCACTTGGTACTTAAGGTTGCGTTTGGTGAAACTGCTATGCTCAGATGGCAGACACGTCATTTCATTTCTCGACATTCTGTTGAAATTGTGGTCGAAATAATATGTTGGTGTGTCGAAGAGTAATGTGAAAATAGTGGGGCACGCCACCATTTGGCGCGTTACGGTAGCCACAGTATGCCAGGGAGCAGTTTGTGATTTTTCCAAATTCGCGTTTTACACATCATAAAGAACACTGTAGAAGAGAATATTCAACAACCAGGCCGGCGCCATACGCGCGTTAAAAACCACTACAAGAACAAAATAGAATTATTTAAGTACAAAACAAACCCAACCCAACGAACGCCACAACAGAACAGATGAATAATAACACTTTACAAAGTTATCGACAATGGGATTGTCCGCCCTCCCTGTCACGTCATGTCGCGCCGAGGGCAATACAAACACGCGAGCATCGTAGACAACAAGATCCAGTAATAAAAAGTTGAGTTTCTATTCCGACAGGCATTGTAAAGAGTTGCAACCGTTCTACGGAGACTGTAAGGACTGACCGCTCTAATTGTTCCGCTTCACGAGCTCCCGAGCCATCCGCGACCAACAGGACATTGCACATCGATATCGATTTCGCCCAGCACTTGGTTTCAGAGCAATAAAATCCCCATTTACGCTCCGTTTTTAAACAGTGACGAAACTGTGTTTACGCTTCGGAAAACATGCTTGACAATTGGTTAACGAGACCGTCGTCAGCTTTCGTGTCGCACCCCTCCCTTCGACGTGAGACGAGCGAATCAGACACATTTCGCATTTTTTCGCCCGGCCTCAGCCGGGCGAACCCTATCAAGAGCTCTGCGTGCGTACGTACGTACGTACGTGCGTACGTACGTACGTACGTACGTACGTACGTACGTGCGTACGTGCGTACGTGGGTCACGCTCGCTTCGGGCTTAATAACTCGCTCGTCCGACGTCGTAGGGTGGAGTTTGAGACATCGTCGAGTAGCCTGCGGACTCCTCTAGCCATCTGAGTAGTCGAAACCAAAATAAGTTTTCAAAATCGCGCGCTACAGTATCTCAAAGTGGGGTCCATTTTAAGACAAAACTTGTCCGAACCTAGTCAAATCGCACATGAAAATGAAGCGCTCGAGCTCCTGAGCACGAATTCGACAACTGAAAGTTTCAAAAGTTTAAGCAGAGCGCTACAGTAACCAAAACGCGTCAGAAAGTGGTAATTTTGGCATAGTCGCAGGCTCTATAACTCGCTCGCCTGACGTCGTAGGAAGGAGTTTGAGACATCGTCGAGTAGCCCGCGGACTCCTCTAGCTTCTAAGTAGTCGAAACTAAAACAAGTTTTCAAATTCGAGCGCTACAGTATCCCAAAGTGGGGTCCATTTTAAGACAAAAGTTGACCGAATTTGGTCAAATCGCATATCAAAATGAAGCGCTCGAGCTTCTGAGCACGAATCTAACAACAAAAAGGTTCAAAAGTTTAAACATAGCGCTACAGTAGCCAAAACGCGTCCAAAACTAAAGTTCCTGGCGTGGCTTTTTTAAATTGTAGTTTTTAAAACACATTTTCTTGCTGTAAAGAATTAAACCCGGGCGACCCCAATGTTGCGTAGCAAGACCACTTCAATAAGAGAGGTCGTGAGAAGACTCGAGAGGTTACACGAACACGGAAAGGGCCTCGCTACAAGCTCAGTACAAGTACAAAGCTCAAACCCTCTCCGCTTTTTAAAAGAGACTTGTTGATCTTCGGGTTACTGTAGCTCGCCAAATTCAAACTATTGAGTCGACTATGATATGGAGCAATGATCAGTGAGTCGAGACGCATCAAAAGGGCCCAATATCGTCTCTCTACGACTTTCCAACGCCGGCAGCGTTGCGCACGCATCTACGCACGTACGCCGAGCATTCGTGGGTGTCGCCCGGCTGAGGCCGGACAAAAGAAGAATCGCCAAATTAGCAAATTTCTTTGTAGAACGGAGGAACATACATAAGTGGTAGGAACTTAGCAGTGTAAGCCGTTGGTAAGCCCAGGCATAGAACCCCAGCCTAAAATCGTCCTTACGACTACGACTCAGTCTAAGCAATTACCGATGATGGATTTGATTAATGGGTAAGTCACACGCTGGAAGTTGAATACCCAAATTGCGCCATCTTTTGGTGAATGTGAAATGCGCCTTTTGGGTTACCCCACGTCTCACTGTACACAAACCCCAACAAACTGTGGTAGAAACACGATAGAGAGCGCAACAAAATACGAACCAAACATAACACGCAACAAAACAACATACTCTGCTTATGGCAACAGTTGTTCACACAGAGTACAAACAGAAACAAGGGGGGGGGGGGGGAGACAGTGTTTAGAGGCGTCGTACGCCTGTTTGCACCAAGTGGCGAAAGAACGCGACGCGCTCCGTGGTACGGTAAGTTTGTGGTTTGAAATTTCGGTCGTAAGTACTACGCGATACGATAAAACCTTAGCACGCGCCGTAGGACGACGAAATGGCCTTTCGAGAGAATTTCGATAATTTCGTCGGAAATAAGGGATAAGCTACGCGAGCGAAAATGAAACAAAACAAAAAAACAGTCGCTATGTCGTCGTCGCCGCGCTGGAGTCGGACCAGCTGTCCGTGAGCGCCGTTGGATAGAGTCCGTTGAGAGTCGTCGTGAGTCCGCTGCTCTCGACTCCCACTGAGTCGGGAGGAGCTGATAAGAGTGGCGATCGCAGCGCCGCCTGTCGGTTCAACGGCTGAAGATAGGGGTGGTGATGGACAGCCGGATGGGAATGGGCGGGGCAGGAGCAGGAGCGGTGTTTGCACGGGTCCATAGACTCCAGACGAATGCAGTTCCCGTTCGGGCAGGAAGAGTGATGGGAAGGATGTGGGGCTTGTGGAGCTGAAAGTTGAGACTGTCAGTGAGAGGGAGTGTGTTGAGGCGGTTTGGGGGTGGGGGCGAGCCTGCGGGCGGGCGGGCAGGAGGGAGAGATGGAGGGAGGGAGACTGAGGGAGTAATCCTGCTCCACGCGAACCCACTTGTGTGAGAGTGGACGAACCACAGGGCGGCCATTAGAAGGGCGCCCAGCAGAAAGGCAGCCAGGGCCACCAAAGCCAATGCCCAAATACTGAAGTGGTTCCCATGCTCGTGAACAGGGTGCGACGGATAGGACGGAGCGCTGCTTTGCCGGCCCCTGCCGACGGGCGCCCCACCAAAGTTGGGGTCGCTCTGTTGAGTTTGCATGGGTTTCGGAGTGGCAAAGAACAAGACTGGATCCTTGGAGAGCCGTCGGTTTCCGGCCGCTTCTTTAGCGCGCCTCTCGCATTCATCTTGGCATCTTCGAAGGCCATTCAAACGATCCTCGGCTAAAGGGAGAACTGGCTTCTTGAAGTGACGACGACGCCGACGACGACGACGACGACGACGACGACGCCGACGACGACGACGACGCCGACGACGACGACGACGACGACGACGACGACGACGACGACGACGACGCCGACGACGACGACGACGACGACGACGACGACGACGACGACGACGACGACGACGACGACGCCGACGACGACGACGACGACGACGACGACGACGACGACGACAACGACGACGACGACAACGACGACGACGACGACGACGACGACGACGCCGACGACGACGACGACGACGACGACGACGACGACGACGACGACGACGACGACGACGACGACGACGACGACGACGCACCTGACTCCAACGGAGCTTTGATGCGCAAGGGGCCAAAAGAGACGACCGAGCTTCCCTCTACGTGTGGCAAATCTCCCATTTTGTCTTGCGTCTTGACGCAGCCGTTAGGTTCTTTGGACTGCGTCTCACACTACAAAGGTCAGAACACCTACTATTGCTTCTGCAAATAGCAAAATATTCACGCAAAACCACTCACGAACGGGATGGCATTTCTGTCGTGGTACAGTCCAACCGTACGTCGCTGCCAGACGGTGCGTGTTGCGTCTCTACCTTCGCGGCAAACACGCACCGCGCAGTGGAAGTGCGTGTTGGCGTAGTGAGCGGCGTCCATTGGTTGGCTGCGCAGCTCGCGCGGCACGATGAAGCGATTCACGGCGAAGCGAATCTGCCGTCGTACGTCGTAGTGCCGTAGCGTAATAGTAGGACGTAACGTATATTATCGTATCAGTTTCGTCGCATCTCGAGCCAGATGCAACAGTGTCGCTTAGCGAACTGTCGTACGTCGTGGCGTCGTAGCATTATCGTATCGCGTAACGTCGTAACGTAACATCGTATCGCGTAGACTCACCGAGCGCCGGCTTTGACCGTCCAAAACTTCAGTGACCGTTTGGGCCAACAGGCGTCGCTGGCATGCCTCTTCTCCATCTGGGCATAGAACCCCGCAACTGAAGCGCTCAAACGCTCAGAATTCACACACAAACATGCAAATTTAAACAAAACAAAAAGTAACCCCGTTTGAAAGAAGTGACTCCGTTCCGAGCGTTCGTCGTCGTCTATACTGGTCCAGCAAAGCTGCGGCTCCGCTACGAAGCCCTCCCTCTCGAGTACCGTATCCCCTGTAGAAAAGGCGGGAAATTCAAATGTTCAAAAGTGCTAACTACCGTACTCTCTCGCGCAGGGAGGCCCCACCGCCGAAGCTGTTCAAACTCGACGCGTCTCGAGTGGAAAACGGCTGGGTTTCCAGGGAAATCACACGAGTGAAGCTTACTGTATCGTTGGGTTTCAAAAGCGTCGGCATCGTCGTATACGTTCCTTCCGCAAACAGTTGTATTCGGGAAGGTGCGCTCTAAAAGAGTAGAGCCTTGAACGAGAAAGAATTCTGAGGAATTGTGCGGAAGTAGGCAATTTTAGGTTTGGTATCCTGCATCTTACAAGCAGAGGTTAGTAAACTTTCTCATCCTTCCAATGTACATACGTGACTGAAAGATTTGATAAGAAAATTGGGACACCGATGAGAAATAATCGTGAAACAAGTGTAAATCGAAATAACAATACATCGCATACAGTAACTCGTCCAAAGATCAAAACTAAAAACATCTTTTGTGCTGCTAAAACTTGCAAATTTTTTACTTCTTTCTGCAAAGTATTTACCTTGTGAGTACGATTGGGTGACGATCTGACTAAAACGCAGTGAAGTGGCTGCACCACGCGAATCGCGAGTTTCGGCACCCAGATATGAATCTGAATAGAAAAAATTTCACAACGGTTGGGGGTCGGAGGGGGGGGGGGGGGGGGGGGGGGTGGGTTACCTCAGAGAAAAATATTCTCATAGGAATGCAAATTTGTGCCTGCGGCGCTATGCTAAGCAAAGTTTACTATATTGTAGCTACAAAGTCGACTAGAGTTTGCCTGCGCGCTGATTTTTGATGATTTTGGTAGAATGGGGAAAAATCGCAAGACCTTCGCATGACGTTGAGTCGAAACGCCAATGTAAAGGCAAATTTTGCCGCAAAACGAGCTGAAACGTGCACAGTTTCGTTGCGACTCACAACAAAGTACCCGTAAAAATTTGTCGTCCAAATTGGACCCTACTGATCCAAACACAACTCTCACCTCGACCGAAAACACCTCGATGAAGGCGTTGATTTGCCGCCATCTCCCGCCGCACGCGCCGTCCTCAATCGGCACTCTGCCTGTGAAAAGCTCGGCGCTGGCATTCAACCGCGCCTCACAGTCCTCATTCCGGGTCCCGTTCCCGGTCTGGTCGGGTAGAGGCCCGGCCGTCAGGGTGGCCCCGCCTAGCGGTACCCGGTGGGGAGAGTTCATCCCCGAGAACTGGGTGTCGAACCGGAACTGGTACCGTAGAGTGGAGGAGGAGCAGCGCGTCTGAAATGGGCTGGAGTGAGGGGGGAGTTGATTATTTTCATAGATGGGCACAGGGTTGACTAGGGTCGACCGGTCAACCCTATGAATCAGAGGGGACTACGCACAACGCAAGCCAAATTTTGACCACTACGCATTGCAAACCAGAGAGTGACTCCCTGTAGCCACCTTGAGCTCAAGAATCTGTGCTCGGAAAAGCTATTTTTGTGCCACCAAACTTCAGAATGGCGAAAAATTTGCCTGGGCGCAAATTTGTCAACGTTGACAACTATTTTGTACAAATTCCACACAAGAAGGTGAAGAATTTGGAAATTTTGCGCCAAAAAATTCATATTCTCATTTTGGTCAACCAAAACTTGGTCAACATTAGGTAGGGTAATCTTGCCAATATGACCACTACGCAATGTGGCCGGCCATCGTCAACCCTACTTTTGGGAGTGTGCCCATCTATGATTATCATTCAAGTGTTTGTACCAGGCTGTGACCAATGGAAACTCATGTTAGTCTCAGTTGCAGTTACAATTCTGATGCTGGCCGGGTTTCACTTCCTCGATTTTCTGTTATACGGTGTAGAATGTGAAAATACAATGAATGGTCTCTATCCATGCTCCACTCCAAAGAATTTGTGCATTAAAAATAAGTTCTCAACTTGAGTTAACTAGTAATTTGTGAGTACAGATAGAAGCAGAAAGCGTGCTTCAGACGTAACATTTCGCAAGAAAGTCAGGAAACTACGCTTAGCTGTATAAATTTCAGCGTAATTGGTAATCACTTCAGACCACAGACCAGCTGGCTGATCGCTTAGCTATGTAGGTGAAGCGGCTCACTTTCTCATGCACAGACGCTGGTCACATGGCCAACTCAATTACTCTACTCGCTTCACTGAGTTAATCCTCCGTTACTCAACCCTCACTGCTCTGAGTTACTCCTGGGTTACTCCCACCCACGGCACCGAGTCACTCTTCAGTTTCAACTCACTGCACAGAGTTCTCACTCGCCAACTCCACTGCTCCACTGCACCCGCTCCGTCAATCCACAAACTCACTCCACTCACTCATTGGCACACTTGCTCACTCCGCAATCCACTCACTTGAAACAAGGGCTCGTAGACGTGTCTCCAGTCGAGTCGTTGGTCGCCATCGCTGGCAAAGGCCTCGCCGCCCTGGGCGACCACGGTTCGCAAGAAGAAGAGGACTGTCGCCAGGGTAGCGGTCACTGGAAGACTTTTCATGATTTTCCAACATAGAGTGTGGCTTTATTCGGATTTTGTTTGTTGTAGCGAGCGTCGAGCGAATGTTGCAAACTCCTGCACCCGGATCGGATTGCCGAACGTGCCGCCTGGCGCTATGCGAACCCGAAATTGTTTCAAACAAGCGCAGACGCTTTTTGGGGGCGCCCCTAGGCGACCCCGCAATCGTCGCTCGTTCGATGCGAATGGGTGCACCGCCCCCCCCCCCCCCCCCCCCCCCCTCCAGCCTCCCCCCCCCCCCCTTTCCCCCTTCCCAGCAATTTTCACTCTAGAGGGCAGACCCAAGGTCGAGGATGCGCGCGCAGGCATTTTTCCGCGCGAGCGGTTCGCAGCTGACGCGCGCCTATGCCAGTGCTGGCGCGTAATAATGCCGAATAGAAGGGGGGGGAGGGGGGGGGGGGGGGGGAGGGTGAGAGCGAGAGGCTCATTCTGGAACGACGCGATACTTGCAGTTTCACAAGGGCATGATTGCTGCGAGCACACACTGCGAGGGACAGCTCTTGTCAGTACTTGGAGAGCTTGGTATGGAGCGCTAACGATAGACAGGCGTATTCGGAGGTTACTGTATGCATCGCGGAACACAACCAGCCAAGTTCTGGCGAGCTCACAAGAACACGGCGCCGATAACGATTCCAAACTGTTTGGCTTTCTTGAACCGAACCAAACAAGCAAAACCACCCACGGTACCCACCTAGAATAGTGGTTGACTTGCCACCGACCCACCAAGCCATTTTCTTGTCACAGTGAACAAGGGAAACGTGCAGGAGACCCTGCAGTGAAGCACTCCGACCAGAACGGGAGAAAGCAGACCGCCACTCACTTATCATGAGAAATAAGGCCGATTTCCGCCCAAAGATTCTCCACAAATTCCGCCGGCGCGCGATTCCCTCCACCTACAAGGACCGGCGCGCAGCAGAACTCCACCGAAATCCTGTAGACCAGGCCGAATTGAGCCCAAAGTGCGCCATTTCGCTTCGACTCAACAAGTAGCCGGCAGCTAAGATTCGGGGCTGCGCCAATCGCAGACTCGCCTTGCCATTTTCGACGGGATAATAGACAATTCATGCGCAATTGCTCACTTTACCACGCCGCCTTTCCACACTGCATTGTCCTTCAATTCAGAAGTTTGAATGCGCGCGCAAGTTTAAGTTGCAAATAGTTTGAGGAGAGTACAGTAAAAGTTGCATTCTAATTTGAATTTCGGCATTAGGAAAGTGGCTGTTTGATGGCAAAATCGACACAAAATGGAGAAACCAATAGCGAATTCGCGTTCCTCGCCGCGAAATACCCTAGAATCGACACTTCAACCGTACAATTACCACACTTTCAGTTTCGTCAACGTAGGGCTACGGTAGGTCGAATTTCGGCCAAAACTCGCGAATCTTGATCCGAAACGCCAAAATAACGCCATATTCGGCATCAGCGACCTCGAAAGCACTGGGATCGACTCCAACATTGATTTTGACCGCTCGGGTGGAAATTCGAATTTTGGACGCGGCCGGGGTACGGTAGCCGAAAAAATATTTTTGAAAATCGATTCCGGATCAGTTTTCAATGGGGAATCGCGTGGTGCAGTCCATTTGGCCATAAATCGTTGCAATCGGGCGCTAAAACGGCCGAAAGTCAAAAATTGGAATTTTCGACCCCCGACGGAGACCCGTTGTGACAGCAGAACTCAAGATTTCCTCGGCGGATTTCGGCGATTGTGGTCTTAAACGAAAGAGAACATGTTAATCTTGCCGATTTGAGATATCTGGCCCGATCCAACAACTCCCTGATTTACTAGGATTTTTTAAAGGCACATTTTTGTCAAAAAACCACTTTCGGCTACCGTAACCCGAGAACGCGTCGGCCGATTGGCTCGGGATTTTTTTTCCGCTCTTCGTCTCGTCGAGGGCTATAACATATCCAAAGGGCGTCAAAATCGGGCCACTATTCCAGAAATTCCAGCTGGGTGAACACCCTCTCAGTAAGTAAAAATTCAAATTTTTGAATTTTTCTCGAAATTTTCCCACTACGCGAAAAAAATGAAGGTCCGTCCACACCTACTATCCCTCGAGTCGAGAGCTATCGATTAAAACAAGGGAAACGTGCAGGAGAACCTGCAGTGAAGCACTCCGACCAGAACGGGAGAAAGCAGACCGCCACTCACTTATCATGAGAAATAAGGCCGATTTCCGCCCAAAGATTCTCCACAGATTCCGCCGGCGCGCGAGTTTCAGAATACGCATATTCCCTCCACTTACAAGGACCGGCCGGCGCGGCAGAACTCCACCGAAATCCTGTAGACCAGGCCGAATTGAGCCCAAAATGCGCCATTTCGCTTCGATTCGACCAGTAGCCGGCAGCTAAGATTCGGGGCTGCGCCAATCGCAGACTCGCCTTACCATTTTGGACGGGAAGAATTGAAAATTCATGCGCAAATGCTTACTTTACCACGCCGTCTTTCCACACTGCATTTCCTTCAATTCAGAAGTTTGAATGCGCGCGCAAATTTAAGTTACAACATAGTTTGAGAAGAGTACGGTAGAAGTTGCATTCAAATTTGAATTTCGGCATTAGGAAAGTGGCTGTTTGAAGGCAAAATCGACACAAAATGGAGAAACCAATAGCGAATTCGCGTTCCTCGCCGCGAAATACCCTAGAATCGACACTTCAACCGTACAATTACCACACTTTCAGTTTCGTCGACGTAGGGCTACGGTAGGTCGATTTTCGACAAAAACTCGCCAATCTTGATCCGAAACGCCAAAATAACGCCAGATTCGGCATCAGCGACCTCGAAAGCACCGGGATCGACTCCAACATTGATTTTGACCACCCGGTGGAAATTCGAATTTTGGACGCGGCCGGGGTACGGTAGCCGAAAAAATATTTTTGAAAATCGATTCCGGATCAGTTTTCGACGGCGAATCGCGTGGTGCAGTCCATTTGGCCATAAATTATCGCAATCGGGCGCTAAAACGGCCGAAAGTCAAAAATTGGAATTTTCGACCCCCGACGGAGACCGGTTGCCAAATCAGAACTCAAGATTTCCGCGGCGCATTTCAAAGATTTTGGTCTTAAACGAAATAGAACATGTTAATCTTGCCGATTGGAGATATCTGGCCCGATCCAACAACTCCCTGATTTACTAGGATTTTTGAAAGGCAAATTTTTGTCAAAAAACCACTTTCGGCTACCGTAACCCGAGAACGCGTCGGCCGATTGGCTCGGGATTTTTTTTCCCCTGTTCGTCTCGTCGAGGGCTATAACATATCCAAAGGGCGTCAAAATCGACCAATTATTCCAGAAATTCCAGCTGGGTGAACACCTCTCCAGTAAGTAAATTTTCAAATTTTTGAATTTTTCTCGAAATTTTCCCACTACGCGAAAAAAACGAAGGTCCGTCCACACCTACTATCCCTCGAGAGCTATCGATTAAAAAAAAACCCGTCCAAATCGGATGAACCACGCGCGAGAAATCTTGGGTGGAAAAAGTTAGTCGGTAGCAGCTCCACTATAGCACTCCGCCCCTTTTGGGGTCGGAGTGCTAAAAACCAGCGCTGCGCTACATTTCGGGTTCCCTTCTTCCAATCTGACGAATGCCGCCTCTGCTTCTGTAGCCACGGGCCACTAAAAGCGACAATATAATTTGCCTAGCCAAGGAACCTGAATCCTCTTTAGGTTCACGCGCGCGAAAATAGCACGCTCTCGGGTTCTCCGGTGTTTTTTCACCCTAAGCCAACCTATATACCCTTCAGCAAGCACGCGAAACGAAACAAGCGGCTCGCTGATGACGACGACCAACAAACAAAGAAGACGACGATTAGGTTGGACAGCGCTTAGCAACCGGGAAAAGACGAGGCTGGCGATGATGATACTCCTCCGGGTCCGGAGATCCCGTGTTCCGCCTTTTTTATTGTTGTGATATCCGGGACCCCGACCTCTGGCCTAGGGCGATAAATCGAGCAGCTCGCTGGGTTCTTGCAGCCTCCCCTAATGGAACGCCACAGTGCGCAACCAACGTTCGCAACAGGGACTGGAGAAAAATCTATTCTTGCCAGAAATCAAGCCCAGCTTTTGGGCGGGCTGCCAGCTTTGGAAAAAGGGCCGTTGACTGAGAGCAGAAACCAGCGGAACGACCGCGGCGAGTCGAACGAGCACTCCGCGCGCTGCCTAAAAGAACACCTACCCGGGAACCAACTACACCTAAAGGGGGAGCGGCGCAGTTCTTGTGTCTTCTCGCCGGTAGTCTCTGCTTGGGTATGGGTATGTGCGCGGCGTTGGGTAGATAGATAGTCCATAGACGGCCCTATGCAAAAGAGGCTGGCACGGGGCAGCGCGGCAGCCGCCGCCGTCGGCGCGGCGCAAAAAACCCTCCTGCCCACAATGACATGCCGGTGCGTTTTTTCGCGCCAGACTACACACCGACAGAACACTCCCTTCCCCCCCCCCTCCCTCCCGCACCCCTCTACACAACGTAAGGCAGCCATAGACAGACGGAGGCATAGTGGGGGCGCGGCGCAGCAATTTTTTTCCTTGCCAGAAGCCCGTCTGAGGTAAAAGGGTAGCCGCTTGTTGCGTTACTCAGCAAACATTTTTGCAGAAGACAAACATGCACCCCAAGGGTGTAGAACGCATGTGCTTCTTACTCTACGAGCCCTCAGCCTATTTTTTCGCATGCTCCAAAACCAGCGACCACGCAAATGGAATGAGACCAGCCAGTACGGCCAAGCGCCAAGCAATCACTCAAGTTCACGAGCCCGCGGATACCATCAATCGAACGAGAGAGCGTCTCTGTCTTCGCGCCACAGAAACAGCCGAGCGAAGGGCAGGCGCGGCCGCAACACCACGCAACGAGAAAGAACGGCTGCTCAGTTAGTTTTGCGCCGCCGCTTGCGCAGCGTAGAGTAGACTAGAGAGAGAGGCGCCCCTTTATCGAGCGGTGGGCGCAGAGCGACCTAAAGAGGCGAGGGCATCTGCCTCCCCCCCGCAGCAAACGAGAAAAAACTCGCACGCGCGCACACGGCAAAGGAAGGAGGAAGCTGTGTACGCGACCTGGGTTTCGTTCGTTCCTTTTCCGTTGCGCTGTTGCATTATGCCATCGCGGGAGATTGAGAGTGGGTAGGCAAAGGGACCTCAGTATAGGACAGACGTTTTTTTCTCGTGGAGCTCTTCTGGGGATCGATTCATCATATTATTGGGGGGGGGGGGGTAAGGATGAGAGTGTGGGGGGGGGGGGGGGTGGCTGTATGTAGGCTGTACCAGCCAGCGTAACCCCACATCAGTGGCTGACACAAGTACGAATGAGGAAGAGGGAAAAGCGCCATTCTTGGATTGTCGTAGGTACTATGCTGTACCCAGCTCCACCCACCCAAGGCACGCCACCCAGGAAGAAGCGCCATCCACTGTGAAAACTTCACAGGAATACAGCTCACAGGAGTATACCTGCATATGTACCTAAATACCTACGTACAATGTAACTTCACAGAAGTGGCGCAACTTGTGACAAAGCCGAATCCAAAATTCCTGCGGGTTAACTCACTTTGACGGCATGTACATACATACGTACTGCTTGGCTGCTGTCAGTCTTTCAAGGCCAGCTGTTGCATCCCTTATTGAAATAATAACCTTCAAACAGTGCCAAACTGTTTACCCTGGCATATACATATATGTTCTTGGGAAAGTCCGCACACATTGTTACTAATCGTGCGTGACATATATGTATGTCACTCGACATCGGTTATTTAACGCCAACTATTGCGTGCGCCAAGCTGCTGCAAATGTATGTACCTCCAACGACGCGTGTAAAGAATGTTTTGCTATAGAATGCATCAGACGGAATTTCGAAATGCCTAATTACACGAATGAATGAAGCAAAAGTTGTGCGCCATCGGAGTTAGTCGAACCTTCAGACCTATGGGTTTGACTTTGACACATGTCGCAAAACCGGGCTATATCCTTGCGAAATCTTAACACATATCGAGGTTTTGTTGTTGAAACCGTGGATCCGTTTCTCATGAATCGTTCCACTAGTACCTACATAGTTATTGCAGGGTCAGCTAAACGTGAAAACCCTAGATTAACATAAAACACTAAGTACATGCACACCAGAGCAACCTTCGTTGAAGAAGAATTCTAGCCTAGCTGCTACCTGCCTAACTGTGTGGTGCTAGCACCTGAAAGCTGGCTTTTATCCACAGTTGAGTCGTGGCCAATTTTAGCGCTGTGTGAAAAGAGTCACGCAAAGGTAACCGTTGAAGCGCGTCATAGGAGTTTTTGTAACCATACACGAGACATGAATCATTCTACGAATTTGATACTTCGTGACAAACCTCACGCGAAGACGGTTGTTTCCAAAGACGGACAGAAATAGACTGGAACGGGTGCACTCTATTGAACTGCCTTAAAAAGAAAAAAGACGACAGAAACAGACCGATGAATCGTTGGCATGCCAGACGGTGTGACGTTCTCAAGAGGTCAACTTTTTTGCGCCCGACCTCAGCCGAGCGAAGCCCTAGTGCGTGCGTGCGTGCGTTCGTCATTCGACGTGACGTGATACTCTTAAATCTCGGCCATAGCTCGCTCCACCGACGTCACAAAGTGGATGCGATGCGTCACCCGAGACCTTACGGTGCATTAAAATTGCCTCATCCCGTCGAAAACTGACAATTGTAAAACACGCATCGTGATAGTCGAAATTGTAAACATTTTTAGAACGCGCTTTACCTAGCTAGGTACATAAATTGCCACTGAACACTGCAATCCCAATCAAATCCCTGCAATCCGACTTCAGAGTCTGTGCCTCACAACACTGCTATTGCATGACATAGCAACCATACGCCAAAGGAACAAGAAGGAAGACACAAAACCATCATACCACGCACCGACGCCATCTGGCCATAAAAGGCGCCCAAATTGTTTCTGTCCTTCCGTCTTTCCTGCGTCTAACTCCCTATCCCCCCCCCCCCCCCCGAAGGGAGTAATCGATCCGCTTGCCTCCCCTCTTTGTCTGCGGGTTCCTTGCGGGGGGGGGGGGGGGTGGGGGTGGGGGGAGGTGGGGATGGCTTGCGGAGTGGCGTCTTCTCTTTCTTCTCCCTTCTCTGTTTCTCCTCTTTTGACAAATGATTGTGAAATGGCCTCTGTTGCGGGTGCTGCTGGCACAGCGCCCTTTTGCATCTGTGTGTTTGTCTGTATATGTGTGTGTGCTTGTGTGTTGGGGACGGCGTGGCATTTGGGCGTACAGTACGCGCGTGTGCGCGTGTGCCCGTGCGTGCGTGCGTGCGTGCGGGCGCGCGTGCGTCCGCGCGTGCGTCCGTGCGTGCGTGCGTGCGTGCGTGCGTGCGTGCGTGCGTGCGTGCGTGCGGGCGTGCGTGCGTGCGTGCGTGCGTGCGGGCGGGCGGGCGGTCGCGCGAGCGTCCGCGCGTGCGTGCGTGCGTGCGTGCGTTCGTGCGTGCGTGCGTGCGTGCGTGCGTGCGTGCGTGCGTGCGTGCGTGCGTGCGTGCGTGCGTGCGTGCGTGCGTGCGTGCGTGCGTGCGTGCGTGCGTGCGTGCGTGCGTGCGTGCGTGCGTGCGTGCGTGCGTGCGTGCGTGCGTGCGTGCGTGCGTGCGTGCGTGCGTGCGTGCGTGCGTGCGTGCGTGCGTGCGTGCGTGCGTGCGTGCGTAGTAACCCAATCGTCAAAACGAGTCAGTTCACAAGTAGTGTTAAACGAAGCTTGAAATAGCACACAGTTCTCTTGAAAGTACAGGGTGGCCCACCGAAAACCCGTGCTCTTTGTCAGCTTATATCTCTTGCGTCTGTTCATCGATTTGGCTCAAATTTTCAGCGATTGTAGTGCATTAGCAAACTTAAGGATGTGCCAAGTTGCAGCTGTTTCACTGAACTAACGAGCAAGCTAGAGCGGGCAACACAAAGATCATCGACAATTCAAAGGCCGCGAAGCTGACAAATGCGCGTATGAGTGGCAATTTCGCTGGAACTTGTATCATACGTTAAGGTGGTTCTTCTCTACCTCATGTTAAAATATCAGCTCGTTTGATACTGTACAGCGAAAGTTACAGTAGTTCTAGCTGCCGACATTACGCGCAATTTGGAGAACTCAGGAACTTTGACATCACGTTACTCACCCTATGGAGGTTGCAGCGACGTAAGACAAAAACTGTGAAACTCGGGATCACATCCTTTATCACATATCTAAAAATGAGCAAAATCAGAGAAGGTCAAAATTTTTGTCGATTTTGTGTGAACTCTCTCCAGGAAGGCATTTTCAGTGCTACGACAACGATGAACAAGCTAGAAAGCTGTAACTTCTGGTATCGTTAAGTTACACCTTAGACTATAATCGCTGAAAATTTTAGCCAATTCGAGCAACCCACGCTAGAGATACAAGCCAGCAAAGAGCACGGGTTTTGGGTGGACCACCCTGTATATTGCTGCGAAGAGGGAAGTCATGAAGCTGAGCACAAAGATACAGTAGAAGGTTCAACGAACAAAATACACGAGACCCAACTTGGCGAAACTTCTGCTGCAAAATCAGCGTGACTTCATCATCTACTCTTGAGCTGGAAGCCTGCAGAACACCTAAGCATTCACAGGTAGTTGGTGGGACCATTGTCGAAATTTTTGTGAGTATTTGCCTCGGGGCATTCGGCAGTTCGCCACTGCTCATCAAACCTTGATGACCTGTGCTTGGCCATGCCAGGACAATTATTGTCATTATACTTTGTAGCTTACATACCACTTAGGCAGGTGCTATGCATCATTCACTTTAGCACCGATTAGCCCCTTCGCTGCCTCTCGGCTCGACTTCTTGGCAAATATGGATGGGGGGGGGGGGGGGGGGGGGGGGGCGGGGGGGCGGGGTGCAACTGTTGCGCGCGCGCCTTTTGGGCTCTTTGTGCGCCGCTATGGCGTCATACACTGCTGCCTGCCTTCCTCTTAGGCCTCCGTATAATATTGAGTCCTCTCGAGCTTTGACTAGGAAATTGCCCCCCCCCTCCCTCTCGAACCTCTCAGCCGCAACAGACCGCCCCCCCCCCCCCCCAGTTCCTCACAGGACAGCCCTTACAGCGCTAGTGAAGCGTACGTAACAAGGGTTAGAGCCTGCTCTATGTGCTCTCTCTGCCACACACGTCTAGTATGTATGCTATGTATGTACTTCAGTACTCCTCACACAGACAGCGTAGCATAATGAGCAGAATTTGTGGTTGAAAGTAGGTACCTTTTGGTAATCTGTTGTGCGTGGGTGGCTGCTAGATGTGGCGCCTGGCGTGTTAGTGTAATGCGTGTGAAGTGTGAACTTGCTTGGCAACATTGGCGTCGCCCGGGAAGTATTTTAGGCAAGCAAGGTTTCTAAATCTAAAGCAGGTATAATGTAGCGGATATACTATGCAGTGTAATGAAATAAACGCAAGCTTAATGTTTTGGTCTTGGTCGCTCCTCTTTCGAGTTCGTCACAGTGAAAGCTGCAAGATGCGTGCACTGGGTTGCAACATATAATATCAAACTGCGTTATAAATTCTAAAATCGACTACCAATTCATCGCAAATACGTCATAGGCGATACTAATGCACTGCTCTATCAAACTGAAGCCTCGCACTTTCAATGACCATTCACCCTTTGAGCGTACGGGCCTTTTATGGCGTCTAGTTTGGGGACAAATCCCCACTCGCTTTGTCAGCGACGCTTTGTGACCATGCGCGTTGGAGTGAATGGTCGTTTGTTCGCGCGGATGTGTTTTGTTGAGTGCGACATGCGTGTGGCGTGTTCGTCGATCCGTTGTGTCAAGTTTTGACGTGTTTGAGTTGTCGAAAAGCATACTTGGGCTGTTAGTTTGTAACTCTTGTGGAAATTAAACTGAGTTCCGCCCAAAATTTCCTCTTCTCCTGCGCTGTTTACAGACCATTCCATGCTTCATACCAATTTATGTCTGTCTGTACACATTGCGTGGCGTCTAAACTTTCCAAAATCCAATTACGATTCGGCGCTCCCTATCCCGCAGCGATCGCCATACACCATCTGTCACTTCGGTGAATCGCCCCCATCCATCAAATCAAATACGGACGGAGCCGATTTCCGCCCGAAACCCATTACATTACCGCCGCTCTATAGTGCCATATGGGCAGTTAGTGGTAGGTGGTATCATGATGCATTACGCGCCAGTGCTCAACCTCGCTCGAGTGCTGAGTAAACGTCGCGCCTGACAGGTATACTTGCCTACTCTACCACAGACAGTGTGTAAATTATGTGTGGACTGTGGACCGCCCCACAAGTCCGCCGGAACCTGTTTTGCGCGCGTTTTCTTTTGAAGCGAGCTTCCGTGTGGTTTTAACCACATCACACTTTAGTTGGTACCATAAGTTTTTGTTTGCCTTTTGGCTAGACGTTAAACTCGCGATTGACAGCACAGCAGCCGCAGAGCAAGCCAAATTTCGATTCTGAGACACTTCTACGCATCTGTGCAATCAGATACGGTTAGAGGCTATTAGTATTCCACGACCCAACGACCCACGACCCAATCCACGACCCACGACCCAATCCACGACCCAAATCGGAAAAGGCGCATTGCGACTTGAGACGGCCTACCGAATGACTATTCTTGGTAGACAGAGACGACAGAACCTGAAAATGACAGACGCGGCGAATTTCGATTGTGCATTGGGTTTCTGGGGTGCAGATTAATCTGGCACTGATTTAGCATGTTGATGATGTTTGCTGTTAATTTTTATGAAGTCCCCTGATTTTTGGATTTTTACAAGTAAAAAAATAATCAGGCCATAACTTTCGCAAAAGTGGATCGATCTTGGTGATTTTTAGAGATGTTGTAGTCCTTCAGATGCTCTACGAAGCGGTACTGGAATGGGCTCCCTAGGTGGTCCGCCGCGGGAGTACAGTAGAAAATTTAAATTTCAAAAATAATTTCTGGCCCTTAAAACACCATAACTCGAGTTTGCGTCAGTGGATCCTCACCAATTTTTACTCTGACTTGGGGACTTGTATGGCCTTTCGAACGAGAGAAAACCGCCGTGATCGCTTTTGTCGTTCTGGAGATCCGCGTGGCAAAGGTGCTGGCTCCCGAGTGGAAAATTGGGATTTTCGACTTTGGGTAGAATTTTGGGCTGGAAATCACTCCTGTAGCTGTAAATTGACCGGTGCAACGTATTCAGCGTCGAAAGTTGGTCTAGACCATGTGTCTTGACAATTTTGAGGTGCCATACCCTGGTCCTGGGGTCAAATTTTCGAAATTGAATTTTCACTTGTTTCGAGGTTTTCGACGACGTTGAACACGAATGCGGTGTTTGTTTTGCGATTTTGGACGCTGCGATCCTGATTTCGACACCCCACCGGCCAAAAAATTAGGTCGCTGGGTCGAATTTTCAAATTGCGTTGACAGTTGTGTCTGGGCTTGCTGATGCCGCAGAACGCGAATCCGGCGTTTGGCTGAGTTGCGGTTAATTTAGCCTTATTTTGGCCAAAAATTTACCTTTTGGAAGTTGTTCGATTTACGCACGTGGTGCAATTTTCAGTCCTCTACATACAGGAGATCACGAGAAATTCCATAATTCTTAGCCGCAGTTGCCGTTAAACCTTTCTGCCGTCTCTGTCTACTCGGAATAGTCATACGGTAGGCCGTCTCAAGTCGCAATGCGCTTTTTCCGATTTGGGTCGTGGATTGGGTCGTGGGTCGTGGATTGGGTCGTGCGTCGTTGGGTCGTGGAATACTAATAGCCCGGTTAGAGAATTGGCGGTTCTTCCTTACGTCCTGTCGAATTTTCCGATTTTCGGCGCGAATTTCCCTCAAGAGTACGAAAGGTCAAGTTCTATTTGCCCGCCCCCCCCCCCTCCCCTCCCCCCCCCCAAGATCCTTATCCCTGTCACCCAATTCTGGCGCACTGTGCGCCCGAAAAGCCGTCTTCCTATAGGATGGCTGTCTGTCACTTTCGGTCAATAGCCCGCCCAACTTGAGTGTTTCGCGCGCGCTGGGCTGTAAATATTGTCGAGGCGCGAAAAGTCACACGTGTAAGTATACCGCGGAGCGATGTGTGTATTCCGGCGCGCTCACCGCTCGCATTCTGAATAGATTGGCGCGCAAAAGTCTGATTGTCTACTCGCTGTTAGATACAGTACGTTGCAGGCACCATAGACGCAATAACACCAGTGTTTCGAAGAC
>JASAMZ010008061.1:0-49368 GCA_030248115.1 Linhomoeus sp. GSCO2_2 | reverse complement strand
CGTTATAGAATCCGTATATGGCCACGCTGTACGTGGACCAATCGGTGGCCTCTTTGAGCAAGGTCGCCACAAATACCTACAGGGTGCCAGTGAGAAGTCTTCTTCCCAGGGGAGTCCGCTTTGCGCAGTTTTACGATTTCGAGCTAAAGAACGCCACCAGCAAAAGCGAGCGAATATACGTCGCCTTGGACGGCGTGAAGTCTTGCGAACTTGTTCCCGTCTCTCGTCACGCGATAGCTGCGGCTCTGAAACGAGAGAAGCTCGAAGAGGGGCAGTACACTTGGCAGCAGGCAAACTGTCCAAAGGTCCAGTTGGCCAGCGAGCGAGGTCTGCTCGAGCTCATTCTCCACTTTGTCACGCCGACGACTGACGGCGAGAGCAGGGAAGAGCTGGACGTGACGGGCGCGCACATCTCCTTCCGTCTCGACCTGGCGTGATGGCCCCCGCTAATGACAACAAGAAGAGGAAGCTAGATGTCAACTTGGTGGACGCCAGTCAGGGAGTGCTCGCCTCTCGCTCCCTTCCAGTCGGTCCAACGAGCACAACTTTCCCATTGGACGTGGAGAGGGGGACGGTTCTCCACTTCTCCTTCCCCGCCAGTCGAAATCTCTACCTCGACTGGAACCGTACAAAATTCTGCGTGACTCTACAGCTTTTGAAGGAGGATGGCTCAAAATACAAAGTATCAACTTAGCTTTTCAATCCGTTTAAACAAGTAGTGCCAGTCGCCCCATTTAGCAACCGCGAGAGGTCACGGTGGCCTCGGCGCCCATCTTTGCCATCCTGAAACGGTGCGCAGTCTACAGTCAAGGGGAGTTTCGGTTCAGTCAGCAGCACTTCAACTACGCCTGCTATCTCCACCTCTTGGGGCAGGATGAGGCGTACGCAAAGAGCGTACTGGAAGGGGAAGTGGGCTTTATGGTAGACGGGATGCCTATGGATCTCGTGCTAGCACGTAGGAACCTCGAAGGTTGAATGTGTAGTACTGTAAGCCAATAGAGACGCTGTCCTTCCAGCGAAGCAGAACAGTAGGCGCGAAAAGTTGAGCATGTCGGAAGAGTGGTCCTTATCTGGCACCCTACCGATACAGCCGTTTATCCAAAACGACTGCTACATACCGAGCACCATTGGGTGAGTATGCGGTGGCGCACGCAAGAATTACAATACAATATCAACAATCATAGGTTGGCAATCGAGCTGGAGTTGGAAAGCTCGGATTTTGTCGTCTTTCGAAAGAGGGGGGAACCTAAAGCCAAGTTGCAATTGGTCGACGCCCACTTCAACGCCAGCTACGTTGTGGTTCCTAAACCTACTCCGGCCATCAGAGATAACTACAAGGCTGGATTCAAACGTGCGCTCAAGTTGACAAATCCAATTTCTCCCAATCCCTAGTCGTCTTCCTCTCTTTAGACTATGAAATCCTACAGTATCAAGCGCCAAAGAGCCAGCTGCAAACCTCTTCTGGGCAGATGACGCTGCAAAACTTTCCAGAGCGGGTTGTAATCTTTTTCAGCGACGCCGACCGAGACGATCAGGTTGCGACGCTTGCACTCTAACGTGTAAGTAGATGCACCAGTGGTGTCCATTCAGATTGCCAACCCCTACAATTTTGAACTCCACGACGCGGAAGACGTGCAACTGCAGCTGAACGAGCACTTCTATAGAGTAAAGGTGGAGAGCGACACTCGCAAGAACACAGAGTTGTACTCTACACTCGCCAGAGTGTTGGGACCCCAGAAGAAGAAGGGAGGTTTCTTGATCACTCGGGACATGCTATCGCAGGGATACGGATTCATCGCGGTAGGATTTGCGCGCGCGTGGCCCGCATTAAAGCGCTAAAAATTGTATAATTTAGATCGACTGTTCGAGAAGCTCAAACTTTGACGAGCATACGATCGACACGACGGCCGTGAAGGAGAACTGCGTCGCCAGTCTTACCATAACTCACTCTAAGAAGATCGATAAGGACTTCAACGTCAACGTTCTATTCCTCTCAAACGGCATCTTGAACATTTCTAGCGCGAACGGATTGAGTGTCGAGCGCGTATAACTGTCAGTTACATAGGTAGGTAGGCAGGTAGGTAGGTATAGGTACGTACGTACGCACACAGGTAGGTAGGTACATAGGTAGGTAAGTCATCACGTTAACGCCAGCTGCCCAAATTGAGCCAGGAATTCGATCGTTTGCTAATCTCGCGCTAGGTTAATATTCTAGGTGTTGAAGGGGAACTAGTAGGAATTATTTGGCAAAAGCGAGGTACTGTAGGTAGGTTAAATCCAAATTGCATGAAACTAATAGGTACTGTAGACGCTCATGTCCTGATAAATCGCGACAAAACTTTCGCGGGCGGATTTGAACTTGCATTGAAGGGTACTGTACGGCGCGTTTGATTGTTCAAAGTATTACTGTAAGCGCGAAAACTGTGGTGATGGTTCGCGAAAGAAAGCGCAATGCGCCTACACTATTACACTAGCGCGCGCAGACGAACTCTTTGTTTTCGCGCTCGCCTTATATACGCGCGTCGTGACTCACGCGGAGCAAAATGCAATAACGCAGCGTTATGTCGATTACACCGGAAGCTGCGTTAACTCGTTTATGCAGCGTGCGACGTAAACAGCGCCACGGCGGTATAAAACGTTACACATTGATCGTGAGTTTACAGTCGGTTTCTCCCTCTATCTCCAGTTTTGCGCCCAGCTTGAGTTCGCCGCGAAACGTCACTTCTCCCGTTGTCCTGTCCGTAATACTAATCGCGGTGACGCCCTTGTTCTCGATGGTAACGAAGGAATTGCGCAAAGTGTTGTACAGAGCCCTAAATTTGAGAGTTGCGCACTAATCTATAAACGGCACTAAGGCGCTTACAGCTCTTCGAGGAAGCCGTCGAGACGGCTGGCGTGCGCACCTTCCATCGAAATACCACCACTGCTCACTCTTTTGGTGGAGATCTAAAATTTCTTTGACTGACGAAACGTCGAATTTGTAACCAAGGCGCGTACCCGAGGTCCCTTGTCGGGCTTCTGTTTCGCCGGTACCATAAGCACGTCTGCATAGACGATGAACTGGCCCAGTCGTTCCCTCGGAATGATTCTGGGCAGCGAGTTCTCTCGAGGCAGATAGGGCCACTCTGCCAATCTGTGCTCGCACGCCACCTTAGGCGCCTCCAGCACCAATCTTTCGCTGTTGCGCGACTTGCGTCCTCTCAGATAATAAGGGCACGCTTCCCTCTTTGTGATTGGGTCTTTACCTCCCAGCTTGCATCTGAATTTGCCTTTTAACAACCTGTGGGAATCCTCTGCAAAATCTAACCTGAAGTAGCGGTGATCCAAATTCCTGGCGCTACAGCTTCTAAGGTTCCAAATGGAGCAAATTCTCGGCAGCAGAGCGGGCTCCACTTCGCCCATGTAGGAGCCGTCGAAGCGATTGTACGCACGCTTCGGCCTTCTAGCCATTGCGGAGAACTGAGCCAATACCGGGCTGCGTCGGCATTTTTAATGATGGTTTCGTCGGGGAAACCATTCCAGTATGACATGGACCTTTCTCAGCGCAGAGTTTCCACCCCACGCCAGTTGTTCGTCCCCTTCCTGCCTTACAAGTCCAATCAGGGATGGCTGACATTCCCGCTGTGTCAAAGTATGTACTTTGTACAGTTGGTGGGGCCACCGTTGGTCAACTGTGACAATTTCAGCATGCGCCGACTCCAGCGATCGTCCCAGAGACTGCCCCCACGACGACTTCGACAGGTGAAATATAATAATTTGAAAATTCTACTAGAGTTCTTCTATTGTTCTACAGGTCTCTGGTGGCTGGATATACAAACGTTGAATTGGAAGAAGCCATCAAACTGGGCTATTGCGTTGAAGGTACGCTGCGGCTTCAGATGTGCAATGTCAAATTATACAATGGCGCTTCAGAGATCTTCGAAAGTTGGTATTACAACGACACCAACTCGAACCTGTTCAACGGGCTGATCCAGAAACTCTACACCTTGAAGTTGACGTCGTCGGGATGGCCCGGTCACCTGACGTCGGACGATGAGAGACGGCAGTTCCTGGACGAGTCCAACAGGCGTCTGGGGACCACCATGCAGTTTGAGGATTTTGCCAACCCCAGCAAACCCCTCAGATGGATCAGCAAAATCATGATCAATAGCTGCTGGGCGAGTGCCATTGTCAGCTTGGGCTCTAACAGACGATGATTCATGCGACATGTTTCAGGGGCGTTTCTCCATGTCAAATCGGAAGAGCAAGGTGAAGATCGTCACCACGCTGGCCGAGTTGAATGCCATCTTCGACGAGAAGGACACCGAAGTGCTGAGCATCAACCCCCTGAACCAGCACTCCTGCATGGTGATCTACAGGCCAGTGGCCACGGTGGCCGGCAGCGCCGCCTCCACGTGCATGAGCGTGGCCGTCTGGACCACGATGAGCGCCCGCCACATCCTCTACAAGGCCATCTCCTCCATCCCGCCGGAGGACCTCTTCTACGCCGACACGTGAGTGAGCTGCAGCGGGTTGGTGTTGCATTGCAACGAGATAACGTTTCAGGGATTCGGTGATATTCAAGAGGAAGACTGCAGACCCGCTTCACATTCCCCTAGGGGACCATTTGGGTGCGTTGTACTCAGTTGGCTGCGTTGCGATGATCGATGCTGTCACACTGTGTACTCTGCAGGCGATTGGACCAGGGAGGACCCCTGCGAGAAGGGACGCATTTTGACCTGGAGCTGCGGCGGACCCAAGACCTACTGTATCACCTGGCGCCATCACAGAACCGGGGAGATCCATTCAGTGGTACTATAGCCTTTGTTAACTAAGATCTTCTCAATACGATGTATTTCTACTGCAGATAAAGGCGAAGGGTATCCGCCTGTGGAACTCGGAAACGTGTCCGATCAACGCCGACACCATAACGGACCTGGTGACCAAGGGAGACAGCACAGTCAGCCTGCGGGTGGATCAAAAGGGCCAACTGACCAGGCAGATCGAGACGCTGCGCATCTTCCAGAAGGATATGGTTAAGAAGCTCTCGCTGACGCACGCCCACAAGCGACACTTTTACCACGATCCCACCGGCGATCACGCGATCGATTCCCTCCCTATCGGTTATATCGCCGACTGATGCGTAATTCATCGTTTTTGATGCGAAAAGTATTGTGACGAAATGTAAAAAGTATTGGTGCAATATTTGAATTTGGCGGGCTACCATAATTCGTCGTTCTTGTCGCGATATTTGAATTCGGCGGGCTACCGTAATTCGGCCATAGTCCCCCTCTAGGTCGATTCGGGCGCTAGGCTATACTTTACACGCTGAAACGGCCATACTCCCCCTCTAGGGATGGGGAGAAAGGAGGGAAAAGAGGGGGCGAGTCTGCCTATACTTTACACGTTAATCGGCCATAGGTACATCGTCGAGTTCGGAGCGGCCATACTCCCCCTTCCCCTTTTAGCGGCCGTACCGAAGGACCGCACGACCACCATTAGATCCGCACAGGTCCAGCTGAAGATCAGCAGGTTAAGAAACAACCAGGCAAGTCGTCCGGGGGACGCAGTATACTCCACAAATTTGAACTCCTACGCACGGTGACTCCTCTGCTGTTGTGGCCTCCTGACACTCCCAATCGGAAAACTAATGCCGAATTCGTGATCTACATCCCATAATACCCCAGAATCAACATACAACACCCCTAACTTCCTATGGACTCGCAGAAACGAAATTCTGCAGTTGGGGTACTGTAGCATGCGATTTCGTCATAGGTACGTTCAAACATTATCTAAACGATAAACGAATGCCAAATTCGTAATCAGCGCCCCCGAAAACCCCGAAATCGAGTATAATATTGCAAAAGTCGAATGGGCACCCACAATTCAAATGGACGCGGCAGGGATACTGTAGCTTCGAAAATTTTTCCAAAACACTTTTCTAGATCAGATGTAAGCGTAGAATCGTTTGAAACCACTTTTGGAACGATTCGGCAACGCATTCGAGCGCTACAAACGCCGAAACACAAAAATCGCAATTTTCGACCCCGGAGTCAAAAAAGTCGCAGTGTAAGAAAGTTTTTTGTGTTTAATCCGATTTTCTCCGTTCATGGCCCATTCGATAGAGGACATCTGGGAAGGAGCACCAAGAGTGGTCTCGCCGCTCTAGCTGCTGCCTAGCTCGCACAGCAGCTCATCAAAGTCGACCCAGGGCCAAAAATCGCGAATTTTTCAAATTTGGCGCCAAAATGGGTCTCGCAGCGATCCAATTCATTTTTTCCACCCTCGGCCCTATCGAGTACTACAACATATCAAAAGATAGTATATACCATTATATGCAACTTTTTCGAGTTCTACCTTGTTTAACCCATTTTTCAGTACTTTGAAAATTTAAATTTTTGAATTTCCCGCCAACTGGGTCCCGGAGCGTGACCCCGTTTGGTGTCCACCCTGCCCACCCACTAGGCCTACCCAACGCAAAAGACCGTTTGCAAATCGGCCGCTGCACGCGCGAACCCCATCCGGTCCAAATTACTGCGTTTCGCGCACAAACGCTATATACTCCACACTTTTTTGTGGAGTATAACAAAACGTAACTGAATAGTGGCTGGCCATTATGGGAGCGGTTCGCAAGTTAAGGTGCGGACATTGGTACCTAGGTTTATTTCGCCCGGCCTCAGCCGGGCGACACCATACGAGAGCTCGGCGTCCGTGCGTGCGTCTGTTCGTTCGTTATGCTCTCGAGGTTGGAAAGTCGCAGAGTGACGAACTTTGGTCTCTATGGATAGGGCTCGACTCACTGAGCTTTGCGAGCTCAATTTCGAATTTCAATAATTTGAACTTCGCGCGCCACAGTAACCCGAAGGTCAAAACGCAAAACGGCTCTACCTCGATCGTCTTACATCGTAGAGCGGCAAGCGACACATTAGGTGAAAGTCCTCGACGTGTTCTTTGATGTGGCAGCAGAAATTGTTTCAATTAGTAAAACACGCACCGGCGAAATCGACCTTATCGACATTTTCGCACAAAATCTCGCTGGCCTTGCGTCGTAGAGAGGCGATCTCGAGCTCATTGGATAGGCCTCGACTCACTGATCCTTTGTCGCCCCCAATGGTCGAAACTCAAAAATTTGAATTTCGCGAGTTACAGTAACCCGAAGGTCCAATCATGGAACGGCGTATAGAGACGATCTCGAGCTCATTGGATAGCTCGCGACTCACTGATCATTGGTTCTCTCATTTGTCTAAACCCAATAATTTGAACTTTGCGAGTTACACCAACCCGAAGGTCCAAGAGCACAAAACGGCTCTAACTCGTTCGTCTTACGTCGTAGAGTGCAGTCGACACGTCAGTTGAAAGCACTCGACGTGTCCTTTCGTTTGTCAGCAAACATTGTAATTACTAAAACACACACCAAGAAATATCGACACTGTTTTATGGCGTTGCGACACGGCTTGGTGGTTTGATTGCTCGTGATGCGCTCTTTTGTGCTCTTTCAAATGTTTGTCAAAATTGTACAGATTATTGTACCATTTACGAAGTCAATATTGCTATGCAAATGCAATACCCTTTTGCGAAGGGGGAACTCGTGAAGCGGAGCAAATCGGGCTGCGAGTTCTCGCACTCTCTGCAGAATAAACGCAACGCTAATGTCAGTCAGAATATAAACTCAACTGTTTGATACCGGAGCTTGTCTTAATAACGACCGTTTGTTTCAGCGAGGCAGGTTTTCCCGATGACAGCTCTACGTCAGGCGTCGTTTCCGGAGTCTATCAGCTGGCCTGGACCTTTGGGCGCGTGGGGGGGGGGGGGGGAGAGGCGTGTTGCAATGCTTGGTGTTGTAGCCGGAAATCGACACTTTGTCTTGTTTCTGACCCTTCCTACGGTTGTAACCTTGAACAAGTGTTAGAGCTTTTAATGCACCAACCTCCCTACGCCCAGGTGTTCCTCATCGCTCACAGCGCCCACTCAGTTTCAGAGGCACCGTTGGGCCCGCAGCTGGCGGCTGGTTTGTGGAGTGGATTGGCTTTCCTTGGCACACGACAGTCGTCGCTGGGACCTGGCTTGCCGTGGTACCTACCTACATACATAACTATGTACATTTCAGGAAAGTTCCCCCCTACTGGGGGGTAAGGACAGGTGAATTTGTTCGCCCTAAAGAAGACTGATGATGAACAGGCTGTGTATCTCAGATGACTTCGGGCCCTCTACTACACGAACAAATTCAGCGTGCTCTGTTCACACGCACGGAGCTTATCACGTACGCACAACGTACATGCGGCAAACGCACTCTACCACTATCAACACGCATGTGTGGCTTCAGTGCCTGCCACCGCCTTCAGTGCCTGCACGTTACTCAGCGCATTCGACTCCATTGGGTGGCACTAGCCGTCGTGTCTAGTTGTTCCGTACAGACACACAGACACACAGACAGACCCACAGACAAAAGCGTCCGTATATATACTCGCCGCGCTGGGGCGCGGCGAAAAAAGACCCATAATTTGGTGAGAGTTGGGCACCCATATACAGAGCACGCTGAATTTGTTCGTGTAGTAGAGGGCCCGAAGTCATCTGAGATACACAGCCTGTTCATCATCAGTCTTCTTTAGGGCGAACAAATTCACCTGTCCTTACCCCCCAGTAGGGGGGAACTTTCCTGAAATACACACCCTGTCCATGTCCACAGAGTGGACACCTAGGGGGGGAGGGGGGGGGGGGCGTAGAGCAGGTTTGTTGAGAGGCGACATAGACAGGTCTGCTTTGAAAGGATTGCTGTTGTAGGTGTGGGGACACAGACAGGTCTGGCCACAGGAGGTTGGATGCACAGACAGGTCTGGCCACAGGAGGCTGGATGCACAGACAGGTCCAGCCACAGGAGGTTGGATGCACAGACAGGTCTGGCCACAGGAGGTTGGATGCACAGACAGGTCTGGCCACAAATCGGCAAATGGCACCTCGAATCCCGAAACAAACACCGGATTTGTGTTCAGCGTCGTCGAAACCCCCAGAAACAACTGTAAACTCCATTTTGAAAATTTCGGCCCCGGACCCAAAAATTCGTGCTCAGCGGTACCTTTGTCACCGCATATCTTTCTACTGGGGCGACTTAGACAGCTAAACTTTTGCATGGTAATTCGCCTTATGGTAGGCTTGGCCGGATCAGTTCGATTGGCGCCCTAGCCTGCACCAGCAGAGCTCGGCCGTCTTGAGGCAGGCCCCGGATCCGTACTCGGCCAGACTTTTGTCACCGCGTAACTTTTTACTGGGATGACTTAGAAAGATGAAATGTTTTACACATTTATTCACCCTATGGTGGTCTAGACCGGATCACTTCGATTGGCGCCCTAGCCTGCACCAGCAGAGCTCGGCCGTCTTGAGGCAGGCCCCGGATCCGTACTCGGCCAGACTTTTGTCACCGCGTAACTTTTTACTGGGATGACTTAGAAAGATGAAATGTTTTACACATTTATTCACCCTATGGTGGTCTAGACCGGATCACTTCGATTGGCGCCCTAGCCTGCACCAGTAGAGCTCGGCCGTCTTGAGGCAGGCCCCAGATCCGTACTCGGCCGGACTTTTGTCACCGCGTAACTTTTTACTGGGATGACTTAGAAAGATGAAATGTTTTACACATTTATTCACCCTATGGTGGTCTAGACCGGATCACTTCGATTGGCGCCCTAGCCTGCACCAGCAGAGCTCGGCCGTCTTGAGGCAGGCCCCGGATCCGTACTCGGCCGGACTTTTGTCACCGCGTAACTTTTTACTGGGATGACTTAGAAAGATGAAATGTTTTACACATTTATTCACCCTATGGTGGTCTAGACCGGATCACTTCGATTGGCGCTCCAGCCTGCACCAGTAGAGCTCGGCCGTCTTGAGTGGGACTTAGCCAAAATTTCGGCCATTTTTTTGATCGGGGCCTACGGCCGCAATACTTAACCGATCTCTGTGATTTTCTAACATAATAAATGCGGTTAGTGGGCGGTTCTAACGCGCCATAAACCACTGCTCTAGCTAGTACCGTTCGCGAGAACGAGGCCGAAAACCTTGCGATGTGGAGAAGATCGCTGAATTTTTCGACAGTTTTTGTTTAATATCTCGGGAACCACTCAACCGATTCGGCTGAAATTTTAGCACAATACTTCTTGTTACTATGAACAACTATGGTGAAAATTTCAGCCCGATCGGTTAAGTCTACCTATATTTCGTAGTACTAACCCCTAGTCCCCGGGGGCGCACTGGCCCCCGGCCGAACAAATTGGGTTGAGCGCTGACGCGCTCAACCCGATAAGCACACTACCGTATTTGAAGACCGATGCGTTGTAGTTGTGCCGATTAAAGAGGCATCGAATGAATGTGCGATGATATTTGCTTGCACATGTCTATACGAGGGACAGACGTCACGTATAATAGGCTGCATCGCGTGGCGGCCATTGTGCTTTGCTTCCAGGCTTGCCTCTTGACTGTCTACCTCACCACTATCCGTGTTCGGGCAAGTCGCCCGACAGCAAGAGATGAAGAACGGCGTGAGGCGCTCTGCGCCATCGAAGAGAACAAATCGTCCGTGTCTGTTTGAACGTTGCAACGCCACCGATGGCTACTGAAACTGGAGAAGCAGTGTGTCACGGCAGCGCCAAACCGTCACATGTTCCATCCGCCTCAGCCGGGTGAACCCTATCAAGAGCTCGGCGTGCGTGCGTGCATGCGTACGTGCGTCACGCTCGCTTCGGGCTAAATCACTCGGGTGAAAGCTCACGGCGTGCTCTTTCATGCGGAAGCAATGAATTTATCAATGACGCAAACACGCACCGCAGAAGACGCCATTCTCGAGGCTTTAACACTGAGATCGCTCTAACTCGCCCAACTTGTGTTGTAGAGAGACGATCTCGAGCTCATTAGAGCTCTCGACTCACTGATCGTTTGTTCTCCCATCGGTCAAAACTTAAACACTTGAATTTTGCGATTTACAGTAACCCGAAGGTCAAAAACAGAAATCGGCTCTACTCACTCGTCTTACGTCGTAGAGCGGCGATCGACGCGCCAGTTGAAAGCTATCGACGTGCTCTTTCATGCGGCAGCAACAATTTTTTACATTGCGTAAAACACGAACCACGGAAGACGCCATTCTCGATATTTTGATAATAATATCGCTCTAACACGCTCAACTTGCATCGTAGACGATGTCGAGCTCATTGCATAGCTCTCGAATACCCTCTTTTATGCTCTGTCAAATGTTTGTCAAAACTTCGACAAGTTTTGTCACTTTTTTATAAGCGTTGCTTGAAAGAGGGATCTTCTTGCTCGAGATACCAAATCCGGACGATATCAATATTGCTATGCAACACCCTCTTGCGAAGGGGGAGCTCGTGAAGTGGAGCAATACGGGCGATGAGCTCTCGCACTCTCTGCAGAAAGAACACAACTCTTTGCAATGTCAGTCAGAATACAAACTCAACTTTTTAATACCGCAGCCTGTTTACGCAAACTTGGTGGCGTTCCCCGTTACTGCCACATTTGTAGATGTTTCATCTTAAGCTACCAGTCAACAATTCAACATGAATAGCATGTTCTCAGTTTCATGAAAGTGCGTTGTAAGCAGGACGCTCTGTCGACGTCGCATGTACATTATGTAGCCGGCATATCCGGCAAGGCCATCATTTGAAGCAGCAGCAAGTCATTCCAACAGAAAGTGAAGCGCTGCCTGCTGCCTAGCGTCTAACCTCTGCTCACACCACCGGCCACCTAACAATACGCCACCATCGCCCCGTCTTGTCACAGCGCACTCTTTCCTCTCATGGCTTTGTCTCCTTCGATGACCAAGCTGTTTCCATTGGGAACCACGACCATCTCCTCCTCCTCCTCTTCCTCGAAGTCGCCTATCTTCCCACTATTTTTCTCAGGCAGCCAAAGTCGGGCAATCTCGCTGACGCTCTTGCCCTGACTCTCGGGCAGGTAGCGGAACAGGAAGGCGAACATAGTCGCGCTGCCTACCACCAGTGGCAGAACCGCCCAGGACCCCACTAGGTGCTCTGCCGGTGGATAAAGGACGCCCACTACAATGTTGCCTCCTGCAACAGGGTGGGGGAGGGCAGTTAGATTATAACTATGTCAAATTAAAAGAAAATTTTAACTTGTACCCCAGCAGGCGGCCCAAGTGAAAGCGCCTGTTGTAGCGCGGCTCGTCTGAGGGGCGATCTCCGCAGGCAGGACGCCAGTCACCATGTAGAGTCCCATCAGGCTGGCCGACTGAGTCAGGAACACGCCCACCAGCCCCGCGTACGGCTTGATGAGGTCGGGCATTTGGCCAGCTGTGGTTTAGTGGAACACGAAAATGCTATTGTCATCTACAGTTGGCCTACAAAAACATATTAAGCCAATTAAATTGCCCACCACGATGAATTCATCAGCGACCGCTTCAGCAACTTAGCAAAAGTAAATCATATTAGCTTAAGCGAAATTGCTGAAACGGCTTAAATTAAGTCAAGTTAATTTTAATTAGCGTGAATTAAACTAAATTAAATTATATTAAATTAAACTAAATTTGATTAGACTAGACTAAAATAAAGTAAGTTAAATTAAACTACGTTACTAAAAGTGCACTAGTTTAAATTAATTTGGACAACAAGTCAACAATAAATAAAACTAAATGAGGTAATGTGTACTGAAATGAATCGAACTGAACATTGGTAAACTTAATCAGACTAAAATGGATGCAGGTCAGATTAGATTAAAGCAAGTTAATTTACAGTTAGTTAAGTTACAATTGTTTGATTAAAATTTAAGCTCAATTTAATGTACATTATTTTAGTTAAATCATCTGAATTAATCCATGCCTAACTAAACTTGATCAGATTAAATAAACAACGAAATTTTCCATTTGGCGTGCAAATTCATTGAAATGTCCATTTCCTCCTGTATCAGAGTACACTTACATACATACCTAAGCTAATGTGCACTCACCGAGCGTCAGCAGACCCGGTGCGATCACTCCCACGGCGCAACTGACTAGGCAGGTTCTCCTCCTGCCGAATCGCTCCATTGGATTCCAGAATGTCACAAAGGCGCAGACTGTGACCGCCATAAGGAAGACGCCGAATACGGTGACAAGGGCGGCCGTCTCCTTCTCCAGCCCCAGAGTCTGGACGACGTCCGTCGAGTAGAAACTGGTGATGTCACAGCCGCTCATTGGGATGGCAAAGCCGGCGGAGACGCAGATGAGAAAGGGCCACCTGGGAAGGGGAAGAAAGGACCACAGATGGGAAGAACGGCTTGGTTGACAGTTCACATTTAGCCCACTACCGTACCGTCCATTAGATCCATTAGGGCCAATCGTACACGGACATAGAGCAACTTTGACTCGCAGCTCGCGCGTGCGTAACTGACTCGGCACTCTGTGTACCTCAGATGTCTCTTCACGAAGATGTCCCTAAAACTCGCTTGGCGGCAGCGCTTCCCCAGTTGTCTCTCCAGTTCGTAGTGGGCCCTCTGTCTGTCCCAGTCCTCCTCCCGTCCCCCATAGAAGTAGAATGCCTTCTGAGCGGCCCTCTTTCTTCCCCTGGTGATGTAGAGGTGTTTGGGCGACTCCTCCATGTACAGAGAGAATGCCATGTGGATCAGAACGAAGGGTAGGGGTAGGAGGAAGGTGAGAGGCCAGAGGGACTCCCTTCCCAGCAGAAAGGGAAGGCCGAAGGCGCTGGCCACGAACTGTATGCTACCCATTGAGGTGAAGAAGGCGCCGCTCGAGACGGTGGAGTGGCTCTGGGGCACGCACTCGGTCAGGAAGGTCGTCAGAAGGATGCTGATGCCTGTATGGGGAGGCGCTTACAGCACCTGAGATTACATACCTATGTATCTAATAGTGAAACACAACACACTGTACGAACCTGCCGCCCAGCCGACAAGAAAGCGGCCGGCCAACAGCAGCTCAGCCAGGTTGGCGGCTACCGCACTGTACTCCATTAGACAGCCAAGGATCCCCACCAAACCGCTCACCACCATCAGAGTCGGCTTTCGGCCTTCAAACATTCAGAGATCGAATTTGCTGCAGAGGATACCGCTGAAGCACTTTCGTAACATCTGGCGCTAGCCTCCTACCCAGTCTGTCTCCCAAGCTGCCGAACATACAGGTGCCCAATGTGCCTCCCACCAGATAACTGGAGGCGACGCAGGACCTGGAATCTTGTGTTTCAACAAGCTCCGGTATTAAAAACTCGAGTTTGTATTCTGACTGACATTGCAAAGAGTTGCGTTCTTTCTGCAAAGAGTGCGAGAGCTCATCGCCCGCATACTCCGCTTCATGAGCCCCCACTTCGCAAGAGGGTATTGCATAGCAATATTGATTTCGCCCGCGATTTGGCTTTTAGAGCAAGAACATCCCTCTTTCAAGCAACGTTTTTAAAAAGTGACAAAAAATTGTGAAAGTTTTGGCAAACACTTGACAGAGCACAAAAGAGCACACAACGAGCAATCAAACTGTGTCGCACTTCTGCATGTTGCAAAGAGCAATCTTAGTGCTAAAATCTCGAGAATGGCGTTTTCTGCGGTGCGTGCTTGCGTTATTGAAAAATTTATTGCTGCCACATGAAAGAGCACGCCGAGAGCTTTCACCTGACGTGTCGATTGCGGCTCTACGACGCAAGGCGAGCGAGTTAGAGCAACTTCGTGCTTTTGCACTTTCGAGTTACTGTAACTCGCGAAATTCAAACTTTTGAGTCTCGACCAATGGGAGAACGAATGATCACTGAGTCAAGCGCTATCCAATAAGCTCGAGATCGTCTCTCTACGACGCACGTTGAGTGAGTTAGAGCGAGCTAAGCGTCAAAATCCCGAGAATGGCGTTTTCCGCGGTGCGAGTTTGCGTAATTGAGCAAAGTTTTGTAGCCGCATGAAAGAGCACGGCGAGCGCTTTCACCTGGCGTGTCGATTGCTACTCTACGACGTAAGACGAGCGAGTTAGAGCCGTTTTGTGCTTTTGCACCTTCGAGTTACTGTAACTCGCGAAATTCAAACTTTGAGTTTTGACCAATGGGAGAACAAATGATCAGTGAGTCGGGAGCTATCCAAAAAGCTCGAGATCGTCTCTCTAGGATGCAAGTTGAGTGCGTTAGAGCGATTTTAGCGTCAAAATGCCGAGAATGGCGTTTTCCGCGGTGCGTGTTTGCGTAATTAAACAAGTCTCTTTTAAAAAGCGGAGAAGGGTTTGAGCTTTGTACTTGTACTGAGCTTGTAGCGAGGCCCTTTCCGTGTTCGTGTAACCTCTCGAGTCTTCTCACGACCTCTCTTATTGAAGTGGTCTTGCTACGCAACATTGGGGTCGCCCGGGTTTAATTCTTTACAGCAAGAAAATGTGTTTTAAAAACTACAATTTAAAAAAAGCCACGTCAGGAACTTTAGTTTTGGACGCGTTTTGGCTACTGTAGCGCTATGTTTAAACTTTTGAACCTTTTTGTTGTTAGATTCGTGCTCAGAAGCTCGAGCGCTTCATTTTGGTATGCGATTTGACCAAATTCGGTCAACTTTTGTCTTAAAATGGACCCCACTTTGGGATACTGTAGCGCTCGAATTTGAAAACTTGTTTTAGTTTCGACTACTTAGAAGCTAGAGGAGTCCGCGGGCTACTCGACGATGTCTCAAACTCCTTCCTATGACGTCAGGCGAGCGAGTTATAGAGCCTGCGACTATGCCAAAATTACCACTTTCTGACGCGTTTTGGTTACTGTAGCGCTCTGCTTAAACTTTTGAAACTTTTAGTTGTCGAATTCGTGCTCAGGAGCTCGAGCGCTTCATTTTCATGTGCGATTTGACTAGGTTCGGACAAGTTATGTCTTAAAATGGACCCCACTTTGAGATACTGTAGCGCGCGATTTTGAAAACTTATTTTGGTTTCGACTACTCAGATGGCTAGAGGAGTCCGCAGGCTACTCGACGATGTCTCAAACTCCACCCTACGACGTCAGACGAGCGAGTTATTAAGCCCGAAGCGAGCGTGACCCACGTACGCACGTACGCACGTACGTACGTACGTACGTACGTACGTACGTACGCACGCAGAGCTCTTGATAGGGTTCGCCCGGCTGAGGCCGGGCGAAAAAACCTTTAAGACGCATGAAAGAACACGTCGAGAGTTTTCATCTGACGTGCCGATTGCTGCTCTACGACGTAACACGAGCGAGTTAGAGCCGTTTTGCGTTTTGACCTTCGGGTTACTGTAGCGCGCGCAATTCAAACTTTTGAATTTCGAAACCTCTTAGCGGAATGATCAGTGAGTCGAGACCTATCCGTAGAGCCCAAGGTCTCCGCTCTACGACCTTCCAACGCCGTGATCTGAGAGCGTGACGCACGGACGCACGGACGGACGTACGTACGCACGCACGCCGAGCTCTCCTATGGTGTCGCCCGCCTGAGGGCGGGCGAAACAAGCTGTTTTAAAAAAGTTGAGTTGTTTTATTAATACAGAGTGGTTTGTGAGTATTTTAAAGTGGAAGAGTAAAAGAGTGGATACTTTTGTAAAGTATTTCGAAGCCTTTCCGATATGACGCACGCCCGCCCGGAGTCCACTATTCATGCGCTGCTTTTGACACGCTCCTTTCTGAGGGGTTCTTGCAGGGCAACATTGGGATCGCCCGGGATTAATTTTTTTAGCAGACAAAGTTGTTCGTAAGACAAGAGTTTAAAAAACAAAAGTTTTCTTTAGGAATGACCGTTCAACAACTGCCTCAACGTAAGCTTTCAAACGGTCGAACGAATGCCGCTCTACAACGTAAGACGAGCGAGTTAGGGCCGATTTGCTGTTTGAACCTTTGAGTTACTGTAGCTCGCCAAATTCAAACTTTCGAATCTCGACTTCTCTTAACGGAATGATTAGTGCGACGAAACCTATTCAACAAACTCAAGATCGTCTCTCTACGACGGAAGACGAGCGAGTTAGAGAAGTTTTGCGTTTTGAACTTTTGGGTTACTGTAACTCGCGATATTCAAACTTTTGAGCTTTAACCAATAGAAGAAGAAGTGATCAGTGAGTCAAGAGCTATCCAGCAACTCAAGATCGTCTCTCTACGACGCACGCTGAGCGAGTTAGAGCGATTTCTATGCTAAAAACGCGAGAATGTCGCTTTTCGTGGTGCGTGTTTGCGCAATTAACAAATTTTTTAGGTCAATTGAAAGAGCACGTCGAGACCTTTTAGTTGACCTATCGCACGCCGCCCTACAACGTAAGACGAGCGTGTTAGAGCCGTTTTGCGTTTTGAACCTTTAGGTTACTGTAGCGCGCGCAGTTCAAACTTTTGAATTTCGACTTCTCTTAACGGAATTATCAGTGTACCGAAACCTATTCAGCGAACTCAAGATCGTCTCTCTATGACGAAAGACGAGCGAGTTAGATAAGTTTCGCGTTTTGAACCTTTGGGTTACTGTAGCTCCCGAAATTCAAACTTTTGAGTTTCGACCAATAGAAGAACAAATGATCAGTGAGTCGGGAGCTATCCAACCAACCCAAGATCATCTCCCTACGACGCACGCTGAGCGAGTTAGAGCGATTTCTGCCTTAAAAACGCGAGAATGTCGCTTTTCGTGTTGCGCCTTTGCGTAATTAAGAAAAATCTTTGTACCAAGCGAAAGCGCACGTCGAGACCTTTTAGTTGACCTATCGCACGCCACTCTACGACGTGAGACGAGCAAGTTAGAGCCGTTTTGTGCTTTTGCACCTTCGAGTTACTGTAACTCGCGAAATTCAAACTTTGAGTTTCGAAGTCTCTTAGCGACATTACCAGTAAGTCGAGAGCTATCCATAAAGCCCAAGATCTCCTTTCTACGACGTTCCAACGCCGAGATATGAGAGCGTGACGAACGAACGGACGCACGAACGCACGGACGATAAGCTCTCGTAGGGGTTCGCCCGGCTGAGGCCGGGCGGAACAAGCTCCGGTATTAAAAAGTTGAGTATGTCTTCTGACTGACATTGCAAAGAGTTGCGCTGTTTCTGGAGAGTGTGCGAGAGTTCATCGCCCGCATGCTCCGCTTCATGAGCCGCCGCTTCGCAAGAGGGTATTGCATAGCAATATTGATTTCGCCCGCGATTTGGCTATTAGAGCAAGAACATCCCTCTTTCACGCAACGCTTTTAAAAAAGTGACAAAAACTTGTAAAAGTTTTGGCAAACAATTGACAGAGCACAAATCAGCGCACTACGAGCAATCAAACCGTTTCGCACTTCTGCATGTAACAAAGAGCGATCTTAGTGTTAAAATATCGAGAATGGCGTATACTGCAGTGCGTGCTTGCGTTATTGAAAATTTTATTGCTGCCGCATGAAAGAGCACGCCTAGAGCTTTCACCTGACGTGTCGATTGCGGCTCTACGACGCAAGGCGAGCGAGTTAGAGCAACTTTGTGCTTTTGCACTTTCGAGTTACTGTAACTCGCGAAATTCAAACTTTTGAGTCTCGACCAATGGGAGAACGAATGATCACTGAGTCGAGCGCTATCCAATAAGCTCGAGATCGTCTCTCTACGACGCACGTTGAGTGAGTTAGAGCGAGCTAAGCGTCAAAATCCCGAGAATGGCGTTTTCCGCGGTGCGAGTTTGCGTAATTGAGCAAAGTTTTGTAGCCGCATGAAAGAGCACGTCGAGCGCTTTCACCTGGCGTGTCGATTGCCACTCTACGACGTAAGACGAGCGAGTTAGAGCCGTTTTGTGCTTTTGCACCTTCGAGTTACTGTAACTCGCGAAATTCAAACTTTGAGTTTTGACCAATGGGAGAACAAATGATCAGTGAGTCGGGAGCTATCCAAAAAGCTCGAGATCGTCTCTCTAGGATGCAAGTTGAGTGCGTTAGAGCGATTTTAGCGTCAAAATGCCGAGAATGGCGTTTTCCGCGGTGCGTGTTTGCGTAATTAAAAAACCTTTACAGACGCATGAAAGAACACGTCGAGTTTTCATCTGACGTGCCGATTGCTGCTCTACGACGTAAGACGAGCGAGTTAGAGCCGTTTTGTGCTTTTGCACCTTCGAGTTACTGTAACTCGCGAAATTCAAACTTTTGAATTTCGGAACCTCTTAGCTGAATGAGCAGTGAGTCGAGACCTATCCGTAGAGCCCAAGATCTCCGCTCTACGACTTTCCAACGCCGAGATCTGAGAGCGTTACGCACGGACGGACGTACGGACGTACGCACGCACGCCGAGCTCTCGTATGGTGTCGCCCGCCTGAGGGCGGGCGAAAAAATGCGAATTAGATATTTGGGTGCCTTGACGCGGAACCATACGTATCCATACCAGGCTAGGGCGAGTCCACCGTCGGAGACGTCCGTTTGATAGTTGTGCTGTATGGAGCGGTTGATGAAGGTCCTGACGTGGTGGGAGATGGGATTCATGGAGGTGTAGCCGGTGTTGGTCCACACCCCGAAGAGGCAGTGGACGCCAATAGTCAGCCAGATGCGTGCCGCCGCCGATGACATGACGACCAGCGCCTCCTTCTGCTTCTTGCGCCAGGGGCCGATGACAACGACAGCTCTCTGGCAATTGGCCAAGTTGCTCATGACAATGGACACGACTTCGTCGTCGTCGTTGCCGACAGCGCCGCCGCCGTCGATTTGGCATACTTTGAAGAACCGCCGTTTGTTACAATTGCAATGGTGAGCGCCGCACGAAGTGCGCGAAACTTGTGTAGCCCCGAAGAGTCAAGTTTAGGCTTCTCGTGCGACTTCACAGAGTATTACTTGGATTTGACTACTTTCGCAGGTCCACCGGAGCGGAACAATTACACGTGCGACTGTGTCACACATTGCTGGCATTGTGTTTGACGCAGAGGACCGAATGCTGGCGACTGAGAACAATTGCTGTTCACGTGGCAGCAGACAAATTTTCATCACTGCGACAGAACCCACAAGGCCCGCATATTTCAAACTATACCACCGATTTGGCAGCGTCGGTGCTCTGTCAGCTATAGTATGCTGCGAAAAGATCACAGTAGAATTATTTGAGAAAATGGTACAATACCTGTTCTAGGACGAAGCCCAGGGTGGGCTCCAACTCGGCGGCTGGTGTACAGTAGTAGTCTGTACTCACTCAAGCAGCCACATATCGACTGTAATGATGTTCGTTCGCTCAACTATGGATGTAGCCCTGAAGATTCATTCAGTTTTCAGCTCCATAGGCATTCTAGACTCCCTCGTTTAGGCAGTTGGAAGAAGTCACTAGAGCCTATACTACTAGTAGTGCTTGGCGCTCGGAAAATCAATAAGAGCGGAGCAGAGCGGCAGCTGTATCACTAGCAAGCAGTCGTTGGTTCCCCGGTGCTCATTTGCGCATTGCTGTCAATAGATACGTCAGTGGGGAGGCAGCCTGCTGCACACAATGTGCTAAGCTTCACGGCACTGCTTAGTTTACTCTTCTCGTGATGAAGGGGAGGGCGGGTTGGCCACCATTAAATCGGTATTGTCGCAGACGAAAAGCGCGCAGGTCACAGATGGGCGTGCAGCTTCACAAATATATGTCTAAGTGTTCACACATTAAAGCCCCGAACCGCACACATTGCGTACAATCACAGATAGACGTGTTCCACCACAGATGAATGTGCAACTGTGGCGAAGTGCCCCTGGACGGTCGACTTTTCGGTCTGTTTCTTATCCACCTAACGGTTTTACAGACACTGGCAAAGCAAGTAGAGACGAGGCGTAAGTCGGAGTAGAGCAGGAAACGAAGGGCGAACGAATAACTGACCTAGTATCGCGCGCCGCGTATCTATGGACAGCGGAGTTAAAGGCGATACCGACAGAGGGCGGACACACGCTGGTCACAGAAGATAACTAATCGGCACGCTCGTCTTGGAAACAGGTTCGTCTTCTGTACAGTCCATAGCGGCACGGCGTAATCTCACAGAGGATGGCGGCCGATGAAGGGACAGGGGACGGCAAGTCCGATCGGCGGCCAGTCTTGGACGGCGGCATAGTTTGTACAACAGAGGGCCGCAGGGGAAAGGGAACGGGCCGGTTGAAAGCGGCGGGAGAAGCGATTAGGCTCGGCATCCCAAGGGGAATTCGGCGGCGAGTTGCGCTCTGCAGGAAAGTGGATTAGTCCCAGGAAGGAAGGGCCAAGCGCACGTCGACAGGTACAGCAGAAACATCACGTCGATCAGCAACAGGGCGTTGCGCAGGTGCAGGGGAAACAAGGCGTGGTTTGGGGAGCTTCGTCACAGCAGCATTACCGATAAGTGTGCAAGTAGCGAGGCAGTGGTCATCCTGCAAGCAAGACATGTAGAAAATGCAGGGCAGGGGGGCACAGCAGGCCTAGCAGGCGGCAAATGACATGGGGGAGTGTACTGTTTATCCCACTTACATGTCGACGTCGCATCTGGCGGGTTTCAGCTGAGGCTTAGCGCGACCTGCCGGTCACCGGTCCCAGCCTAAGCTTCGACCCGCCAGACTGCGACGCCGACTGACTCCTGTAAACTGTGGTCGCAGGGCGGGTCCTACCATAGCCTGAATCGGAAGGATAATTCTGCTTGGGGTGGGCTATTTGGAGAGACTGTCAACATCATATTTACCCACAAATGTGATGTTACACATTTATCTGTGAAGTTACACATTCATCTGTGATGTTACACATTTATCTGTGAAGTTACACATTCAACTGTGATGTTACACATTCATCTGTGCAAACCACCCACAGACTCGGCCATGTTAAATCATCTGTGAAGATGAGATACCCATTTATCTGTGGTCATACCGATTTACTGTATCTGTGGCCAATCATTTCCCCGTGTTGAAGAAGATTCTCCCCGCCGTCTGTTGCAGCATCTGTAGTGATTGTCTGAAAACAATACATTCACGAGCCTGCTGCCGCCTGCGCATGCAGGGGCGCACTAAGCGTTAGGATGCGACGCGCCTTCAACAAGCGTATGTATGAAGCTGTCATGCTCTGTGGAACGGCTACTGTGCCCCAAACGACTTGCAGTGGTCGGCGAGAGATGGAAAGGTAGTTTGCGCTATTGGGTACGCTGACAGCTGCAGCGTTGCGAACCGCGCCAATGGATATTCGAAGAACTAACCACACGGTGGAAACATTGACACTGGATCTCGTTAGACTGTAGTTTCTTTTCGGGATACCTTAGTGCAATGCCCCAGCCGACTTGTTTTCCCTCCAAGTGCACTGCACCACCTACGCGCCGCCGTTTGGCGGCCTTACGAATCGCGGTTCACTGAAAACGCGATTCTGCTTTGAAACATCGCCTTGGACGGTACAGTGGGATTTAAGGGAAACGCTTCTGGACACCGGCTTCCTAACGTGTTGTGATAGTGTGTGCCAAATTTCAGGTCAATATCTCTTGTGGTGCAAAAGTTATTCGCAAATCAAATGTGTCAGATTAAAAAAAACACCCTGTACAACGCGGCTAGTGAATACAATGGACACGCTGATACACAGACCGTCACACAGCGCCCATGTTTAACAGACACTGACGAGAGCGTGCTGTACACACGTGAATGCTACGAGCGACGAGTGAGAAAACTGCGATGTGTTGACGTCAATGGAAACAACAGCCACTCTTCTTCTTTGCCAGCGCCAACTCGCCACATGTACAGAAGCTGCGCAACATTGACCCCTATCGCCATGGACACTTCCTAAAAGATCAGAGCACTCATGAAGGTCTCGTGTGTGTTGATTGCTTTCCTAGTACAACTGGCTCACTATTTGGGCGGACTCAGCTACTCCACGGAGTGTGGGTTTGTTCAACCTAAAGTCAACAACGACAAAAATTAGTTATTCGCCTTTCGATGGTTTTTAGCGTGTCCCACACACTCGTGGTCGTCGTTGCCACCCACCGTCAGCAGGACAACGAAGACGAAGAAGCTGGTGATCGCTCACAGGGGTGCCTCAGGCTACCTTCCCGACCACAGCCTCCCAGCGGTCGCTCTGGCTGTTCACATGGGCGCGGACTATATAGAACAAGACTTGGTGGTCACAAAAGACGACCACCTGATCGTCTTCCACGACGTCCGCATCGACGCTTCGACAGACGTCGCCAGCATCTTTCCCAACCGCAGCAGGGCGGATGGACGCTACTACGCGGTCGATTTCACGTAGGATCTTGCGTCTAACGAAAGACGCTGAGTGAGCATGACTTGCTTTGCTCCAGTTTAGCTGAAGTTCGCCAGTTGGGAATTACGGGCCGACCAAATATTAGCGACCACACAGGTCTTTCCACCAGGTTTCCAGCCGAGAAAGGTCGCTTCCAGGTTAGAAGGCTTAGGACTATTTATGCAACAAGGCCTCACAATTGCTGTCGACAATGATACCTATTGCCGCTTCAGTCGTCCGTCCTGTTCAGATCCCAACACTCGCAGATGAGGTTGACCTTATTAAGGGCTTGGCCAAGACTCTGAACAGAGCGGAAGTGGGTGTTTATCCAGAGCTGAAAGAGCCCGTCTTTCACAGAAGCGAAGGGAAAGACATCGCTAAACTTGCAGTGGCTGAATTGAAGCGTCTAGGGTACACGTCGCGCAACGACGCCATTTTCCTTCACAGCTGTCACTTTGCGACTTTGGAAAGGTCGCGCTGAAGGAAGCCGCAGTGTGACCTGACGCTGATACAGCACTCTCGCTTGCAGACTCAAAGACGAGGTGTTTCCCGAAATCGACGTGGATTATCGTCTGACCTACGCGCTGAGAGACGCCCAGGCGTTCGACGTATGCGCCGCTGGAAGTCTTTCCTGTTCAGGGTGCTGCACTTTTATCTTTCTGTGTACATGCAATGTCATTCGTCTTTCAAGGAGACCACTGGCCCAGGTTGGCTGAAGATGGTCGCTACCGTCGATGGAATCGTGCCCTGGATGGCACTGGTCACCCACCTGTCCAACGGCTCGTCAACTGGCTTGGCGGAGACTGCCAGGCGAAAGGGTCTTCTAGTCCACCCCTACGTTTTACGAAGGGAGGACGTCGGCGACTTGGCTGCTTTCGCCAACACATTCGACGAACTCCACCACGCGCTCCTTGTTGAGGCCGACGTCGACGGCGTCATCACCGACTTCCCCGACGACACGAAGGAGTTCCTGCGTCGAACGACTGACTGGTAGAGTTTGACTGAGTTCTGCTTCAATAGCACTTTCACTTTCGTACGGTTGCTGGCGCTGCGGTGTGTTGTGCGGTTGCGGTTGTTGATAGCCAGCATGCGGGAGCGACGACGCACCCACTGTGCCAGCAAAGTGGAAGAGCCAGGAGCTGCCAGCCTTTGTGGAATGTGGATGCTCGATTACTAAAATTTTAGGTACGGCTCGATTGTTTGTGTTCTTTATATGCCCCAAGTCTCGTGCCGTACATCTCATATGTACCTATGTACGGCCCTGCATGTATGTACTTTTGACCATTTTGCTGCTGAATAGTACAGTATGTAGTGGCCGGCATAAATTGAAACGATAATCAGCGGCAGTTGCGGCACAGATGCGGTTGAAACACTACATCGACACTGCCCTTGCAACTCGTATTCCACTTCAGTAAGCAGTGTGTTAGAATCGAAGCGCTTTGTTGCAGTACCCTTGCGGCGGTTTTCCAGCTGATTGTCGTAATAATTCTATGTGCACCAGATCCTTCTCTCGCCAATGCCACTGCCTGCAATTACGGCTTCAACATCACGTAGCTGGCAGGTTAGGCGCTCGTGCCTAATTTATTCTCATAGGCTACCGTGCTACAACTCGTCATTCACTTCATATGATGCGCAGAGTCGGTGGTGTTGCGCGCTGCTTCTGTGTTCGGTTCATCGTTACTGCTGGTTGCTGGGCTGGTCGTCGGTCGAGCCATTTCAAATCGACAGAGAAGGAAAGGAAGGGTGCAGCCTCCTCGCATTGCATCAGTCGGCGGTTGAGTAAACAGCTTGTTTACTGATTGCGCCGCTCTTTCGGCGCGAAACGGTGCGTCGTAACGTAACGTTGTGGCCGACGCTGTGTGTCGTCGTTCGCTTTACTGCGCCGCATTCCACTCGAAGAAAGAAGGATGGTACGCAAGTTGAAGTTCCACGAGAAGAAGCTGCTGAAGAAGGTGGACTTCATCTCCTGGCAGCTGGACAACAACGCACACGAGGGCACCGTCATACGCAAGTACCACCTCAAGAGAAGGGAGGAATATACTCTGTGGGTTCCGTCCGTTTGCCTGCCATAGCCACAGAAGTTGACATCGATTACCATAAGCAACGCTGTTGTCTGAGCTTGGTAATAGTTGGAATATTGTATTGATGTTTTAGGCAAAATGGGGTATCTGTTCCGTACTGATGAATCTGGCTAAGTTTTCCGCCATTGCCATGTGTGCGTCGTCGTATCCCTTCTTTCTTACTGTCAGTGACTGGTTGGGCCTTCAACCAATTTCCCTCTCTCTCTCTTCTCTCAGCTACAACAAGCTGTCGCGGGCGGTGCGCGACCTGGGTCAGGCGATCAAGGAGTTGCAGGGGAAGGACCCCTTCCGCGTGTCGGCGTCGGCTCAGTTGCTGACCAAACTCTACGACATGGGTCTGCTCGTGGGCAAGGACAACCTGGAGGACTGCATGCGCGTCTCAGCCTCCGCCTTCTGCAGGTAGTAGACGTAGTAACCTTACACTGGCAGGATAACATCTGGGCGCGAGTTTACAAACGTTTGCGCAAACATCAGCTACGGGCGCGCATAATCGCCAAGTTACAGTTTGGTAATTTCATGGGCGGCGCTCAATTGTCGCGGATCGCCGCCCTGGCATCGGATTGCTTTGCCATAATTTCTGGACTTCCAGGCAGTGAGTGACTGCCATCGTAACATGGCATTGGCGTAGAAACCACATTCTGATGTTTCGAATGTCTTGCAGCACTACTGAACACTGAAAGACCGCCTAGTAAGGCCGATTTCGGATTTCCACGCGTTTTGGGCTCTGAGCCCGTGTCCATATGGCAACCCAAGAATCATGGCATATTCAGACGTCGTCTCCCAGTGGTCATGGTGCGCCTGAAGATGTGTCCCAGCGTAAAGTTGGCCAGTCAGCTCGTAGAACAAGGTCACGTGCGCGTGGGACCTGAGCTGGTCTTGGACCCCGCATTCCTGGTACCCAGAAGTCTGGAAGACTTCGTCACCTGGACCAATGCATCGGCCATTAGAAAACATATTTTAGATTATAATGAGGAAAGGGACGATTTTGATCTCATGGACGGCTGATGATTAGCGTGACATATGTGACTGTGAATCTCTGGGGCGCTGCTGTTGCCGTGATTCAATGCGTGTAGCGGCTCTCTGGGGACCTCGTTGTCTGGACAGAGCAGAGGAATAAACGCTGCTTCCTGTGTCATCTCTGTCGTCGCTGCTGTGTTGTTGCCCTTCCGCTTGTCGGTATCGATGCTCGTGTGCCCTGTGCCTGACGCGCTTACGTTCGCCTCCTCCTTCCCAGGTAGACATTCTACTCTGCAGCTCTGTGGGGTGATTTCCAACACCGATCGTCGTCGGCTTTTGCGCCTCTCTGCGACGATGTCGTCGTCGTCGTCGACTGTGACGACGGCTGCAGCTGCGGCGGCACCGTCGTCAGCCGCCGAGTCGGCCGACGGAGCGCCCTGGCCCAACACCAAGGAAGGCTACCAGCTGCTGGACGTCATCGGAGTCGGCGCCACCGCCAGGTAGAAACCAAGACCGATTCGAATCACTCTGCCAGGTAGTCGGGTTCCGATGAGATAGCCAATGCGACTGCAGTGTGCGCAAATAGCGCTATGATCTCGCTGTGCGCCTACAGAGTTGCGAATGCCTACTGTCGTTCGTGTCAAAGCGCCTTCACCATCACTTGCAGCGTCTACTCTGCTCTGTGCGTGCCGCGCAACGAGCGCTGCGCCATCAAGCGCATCAATCTGGAGAAGTGCCAGACCAGTATGGACGAGCTCTCGCACGAGATCCAGGTTTTGGAAGCCTGGATAAACGATAAATTCGAGTGCACTATTCTCAACCCACCCTGTATCGTCATGCCCCCAGGCGATGTCCCAATGTTCGCACTCCAATGTGGTCAACTACTACACGTCGTTCGTGGTTTCCGAAGAGCTATGGGTGATCATGAAGCTGCTCTCCTGCGGCTCCATCCTCGACATTCTCAAGCGCAAGATGAAGGCGGTACGCGCGCGAGAATCTGAAAGCATTCTACGCGCGAAATTCAAAAGTCGAGTTTTCAGGTGGACTGCACCAATGGGGTCCTGGACGAGGCCGTCATCGCCACCATTCTCAAGGAGGTCTTGAGGGGGCTCGAGTATTTCCACACGTGGGTTGTACATACCGGAAAACCTCGTATAGCGCCCCCAATAATTAGCCCCCACCCCAAGAGGGGTTTGAAACAATAGGCACCCCCCCCCCCTTCCAATAAACGACTCTCTAATAAGCAAGTTATTGCGAAAAGGTCACATATTGGAGGTTTTACGTAGTGCCGCGTCTACAGCACTCCCTTCACTTTACATGCTTCCATGTCGAGTCAATTTCAGAAACGGGCAGGTCCACCGCGACATCAAGGCAGGCAACATTCTACTGGGCAAGGACGGTGAGATTCAGATTGCCGACTTCGGCGTGTCCGGATGGCTGGCCGCCAGTCAAGGGGATCTCTCCAGACAGGTACGGTAGAAGCTTGAATCGGGTTAGGGTAGCTTTTGATTCTACTTTGGGTACCGTAGTGGAAGAGAGCGTTGCTTGAGTTTGTGTGTGTTTGTGTGACGCGATGCCTTGCCAGTGGAAAGCTTCTGAGCAGAAGATAAGAGTTTCGGTTCTTGAAACCGCAGTCGATATCTGTGTAGCTGGTCTTCGTTCTGCAACTCCAATTCGATCGTCTTGATAAGTATCCCCATTGCAGAAGGTGCGTCACACGTTCGTGGGCACTCCCTGCTGGATGGCGCCTGAGGTGATGGAGCAGGTGTCTGGGTACGACTTCAAGGCCGACATCTGGAGCTTCGGCATTCTCGCCATCGAGCTGGCCACCGGCACTGCTCCCTATCACAAGTATCCCCCGATGAAGGTAATGCAAACGTGGGACAGGGAACCCCGTGTTGTGTCGTTGCCCCCCCCCCCCCCCCTCATCCCTTCTTCCCACTCTCCCTCCCACAGATTGCCCAAACTTCGCAAATCGGACAGCACTGCTTTCTCTGTCTTATTCAGGTGCTGATGCTGACGCTGCAGAACGACCCGCCGAGCGTAGACACGAACGCAGAGAGCAAGGACCAGTACAAGGCCTACGGAAGAAGCTTTCGCAAGCTCGTCCACGACTGCCTACAGAAGGAACCCGCCAAGAGGTCCATTCATACCCTTACCATTCCATTGGGAATTTCCGTTTGAGTACTATTGAATTGTGCTACAATCTCAATTTCTATAAAAGGATATTTTCAGGCCAACGGCTGCTGAGCTGCTCAAGTACCACTTCTTTCGCAAGGCGAAGGACCGCAAATTTCTCGTCAGCCAGCTCATAGACAACCTGACGCTTCTGCCCGGCGGACCGCCTAAGAAGGACCCTTACAAGAAAGGTGAGTTGTCGGTGGTAGTGAAGTGTCGTTCGCACTGCGATCACGCTGGAATAAGAAGTGGGAAATAGGAGGCTTGTTTCTTGATTCGCGCTGCAGAAAATCCGAAGTAATACTGAATTTCTTACATATTTCAACAAGAGTAGCTTGTTTGTGATTTCCACCTGTCTACAGTTCGATATTTCTATTTTCATTTTGACACAGGGGGTATAATCGTACTGGTTTGATAGGGAAGAGTGACCAGCCCAAATTGGCGCCGTGCCGTTCACGCTTGTGTGAGAAGGTATACTGTATCCTTTAGGAAGCAGCGGCCGATTCGAGAAGGTGGGAGACGAGTGGCACTTCGAGCGCCTGAGCAACGAGGGCGACGACGACAGCGACCTCGACCACGACGCCAACGGCACCGTGCAGGCCGGCGCCGGCAGGGACTACGGTATTGTGCCGAGCGTTTCGATACCGTACGCACTCTAATAAGCAACCCGGGTGCATGTTTTTAACACGCACCCGGGAGGACGCTGATTGGAAGGGGGAGGTGGGCTGTAATTGAAGGGAAGGCGCTTATTGGAGGAAACTTATCAAATTTGTCACCACCAGCCCAATTCAACTGAGGTCGACGTTGGCGTCTCTCTCTCGCTCTTTCCATCGTATTCTACGTGTATTTCTCTTGTTCCAGAGCCGACGGTGACGGCGCCGCCTTCGGCGGAAGCGCCGGCGTCGGCGTCCTCTGCCCCTCCCATCAAGCTGGTGCTTCGACTGCGCAACCAGAAGCGCGAACTGAACGACATCAAGTTCGACTACGCCCAGGGACAGGACTCGGCGCAGGGAATAGCCCAGGAACTGGTCACGGCCGGTCTGATTGATGGAAAGGACTTTGTCGTCGTCGCCGCCAATCTGCAGAAGGCCGTGGACGCGGGACTGACGGCCCAGGGCCTTCAGCAGGTGGGCAGTGGGGGGGGGGGTGGTGGTGAGGGTTAGAGACCGCTGAAACGGTGGGGAGGGGTTGGGGCGAGGTTGCTGATCTAACCTCGGTGGAAACATCTCGATGTATGTGGTAGTACCTACGCATGAACCATTTCTCAGTGTCAGTCCAAGTCTTTTGTGGAGCTAAATTACTGGGAATTGATGCACGGAAGTTGGTAGGAGCACGTACAGTTGAAGCGCCGTGCCGTGCCAGCCTTTGCAAAGATATTGACGCGAAGGCGCAGAGTTCTTGACCAAAGATTGCCAATTCGCGACAATTACCGCAGCACTATTTTGTCTCATCCTTTCGCCGTATTACTAAGGCCTTTGGCTGTCTGAACCTCGTGTCTTGTCAACCTAACCAATCGCAAGTCACACTTACACACATTCCCCAATGTTGCAGGCTCCCCAGAAGACGACCTGGGTGTTCGGCCTGAACAGCGGTCTGGCGCCCAACGAGGTCCCAGACGAAAAGACTCTGATCGGCTTCGCCCAGATCAGCCTGCTTCCCGTGGCGTAATCGGCTGTGCGTCTTGCGTCTCTTTGAAGTTGTGCGTCTCTTCTTCGCTTCCCGACTTTTGGCTGGCGCTGGCGAGCTAGAGGAAGTAGGGGTTTCAATTGGAAACGGTTTGCGGCTTGGCTTTTGAGCCCGCTTTCGGCGAAGTGACAGGGTGTCGAAAGCCCTTTGGTCGCGAGACGCGCGCGCCTTCTTTCGAGCGCCCCCTATATCTATTGTCTTCGCGAAATGGGAACAAGGATGGTAACTTGTAAGCCGAAGCTGTCGTTTGTGCAAACCGGTCTACATGTGTGGTGGTTCGAGAGCAAAGTAGGCGCGCATTAGAATTCGACGAACGACTTTGTGATCGTGGCTTTGTATCGATCTTTTCTCGCTCAGTCTCCGGCGGTTGTTCTTTCTTCGTGTTTTGTCTTTTGTCGTTGCCATTCATTGTTTGCGTTCGTGTGTCCGGTAGGTAGCGAGTGTGGTCTGTTCGCTTGGCTTCTGTGCTGTGCGTAAGGTGTACGGTATGCTCGTGTGGCTGTTCTACAGTGTACGACTTGCCTTTTCGGTCTTCTACAGGATATCGTGAATGTGAATTTGCCGCATCGAATGCGGCGGCAGAACCGAGATTTCTTCTCGCGAAGTGTTTAGGATATTTTGGGAGGCCATAGGTGACCAACCTACTACCACATGTGGTACTGTGACTGTCTAGTGGCCGCGCCTACTGTAGGCGGCGATATAGTACTTGCCTATCTAATAATACGCGTATTGGACGAGTGACCTCTGTATTCGCGCCGCACGACTCGGTATAGTTCGTCTGGGATTACGGTACTTCGAGGTTCGTACTGTGTAGGCCTCACCTCTCGCACACCGTTGCAAGGACGTCCGAATGGCTACGGTATTTCAAAGTTAGCGTCACTATTGACAGCGAGTATCGACTGCTACCGGATCTTTTAGAAACGCTGTAGTCATTCGCTCGTCGACGTTCGATGGAGTAGCGCGTCGTGACTTCGACAGTGTTGGGCGCGCGTGTGCGTGTGATCGTCATATCGACACCCAGTGCTTGTGCGTGCATGCGTGTCTGCGCGTCCCTCTTTCCGCCTGCCTCGTTTCTCGCCAGTAAACGCTTTGGAGCGCTCACCCTTTGCCTTACCTCCGAACAGTTTCTGCAACTTTCAGAGATGGTTGCCCCAGTCGTTACCTGGTTTTGCTTTGTTACTGAAGACTTGAAACTGTTATGTACGCGGACGCTACAGCATGTGCCAAATCCATTGTGCAGCCGATATTCGCCGCTAGCGCGCCTTTTGGATACGGTCGACTATTCGCAGTTCATTCCAGTGAATAACAATTGCAGTGACCAGACACTCACTCGTTCGCTTGAGCAGCGGACTACAGTATGCCGGCCAAACGCCAAGCCGCGTCGAGTGGTCAGCAGCAGGGCGCCGATTCAACGGCGGAAGCTACTTCGGCGTCTCCGACGTCGAGTGAGCTGACGCCGTCTCCGAAGCTCCACCGCTCGACGCCCAAGAAGGAGAAGGAGGCGACCGACCCCTCGCAGATTCAGTACAGCGAATTCGCCGTCAGAAGCAACATCAGCGTCCTGGAGTACAGGTGGAAGTACGGTACAGGGTGTGTATGTCTGCAAAATAGGTGAATTGGAAGAACCCGATGGACAAGTTCAATTTGTCCTGAACAAGACGACACAGTAGAAAGTACCGTAATCCAAACGCAAGCGAATGGGGTAGACCTGCCATCGTTTCTTTGCCTATACTACACAATACGGCTTCCTGGTAGGCGCTAGCAGAGTAGCGAGCAATTATGATCTGTTTGTTGCATTAGAGCGCAACGGCGAAAGTGTCGAGTGCACTGTATTGTACAGTACAACTTCCAGCGAGCGACCACCTCCAAAAAGTGGCCCAACTAGAGCCCGTGCTTAGAAAGGCTGTTGAAACAACAGGCGCACGGATCCGTAGTCCGTACTCTATTCTTGTCGACGCCCATCCATTCAGTCGCACCTGTCAGTCGGCCGCTTCCGGCTGCGCCGCGGGGATCATCGGCCTGACGGGGTGGCAGGGCTTCGCCTTCTACTTCCTCTGCGTGCTGCTGCAGTCGGCCCTGTGGTACGGGAAGTCGGCGGCCGACTGGCGCGCCTACTTTCTCGACTCCAAGCTCCTGGTCACGCACAGCATCGTGGGAGGTCTCTTCACCTACATCCTATTCTGGGTCTTCCTCTATGGGATGGTGCACGTCTACTAGACTGGAGAGAGAGAGAGGAAGAGCACACACCAAACTAAGAATCCACCAGGTGTTCAGTATGTCTTTGACGTCTGTCTATGCGCAGTTGGCATCACTGCACCGGAGAAGTGGTAGTCGAGCTTTCGGACCACGATCGGAGCGAAGTGCTTGACGACGACTCAGAATGTGAGCCGAAAGCATGACTAACACTTCTCTGGTGAAGTCTGGGTTTTTTTTTTTGGGCCATAGTGGGGGCCATGGCCCCTAGAATTTTGGACCGGGCCCCCAAGATTTTTGGTTAGGGGCCACGGTTTAACAGGGGTACCCCTGTTGCAACAACTCAAAATTAGCACTTTTACAGAAATTTTGGCCCATTTGGCCCCCAGGCCCCAAACGAAAAAAAACAAGATTAGTAGACGGGGGCAGAGCCCCTCGGGGCACTCCTCCCCTCTTTCAGAAGATTTTGGGAGTTGAATCATGCTGCCCATTGATCAACGAGACATGTCAGTGAGGCTTACTGGCCTTTCTGATCGAAAATTAATAGCAAATTCGGAATTGTGACCCTCCAATACCCCACATTTGACATACAACACACCTAGCTTCAGCTGAACTGACACAACCAGGTTTTCCACTTGAGGGCACACATGGTGGCAAGCAAATTCTTCAAAAATGGTCCCACACATCTCAAAGCGAAAGGACAACGTCAAATTCGTGATCAGCGTCCCCGAAAAGCCGGAATCGAGTACTTACACAGTATGTGTCCCAGACAAATCCGACAGCCAAAATTTTGAATTCAAATTTCCCGCCAATATACGCGTCGGACGAAAAAAGTGCTTATAACAAAAACAACGTATCTTTTGATGCTCTATCACGTGAAAGCCCAACTGACACCGAAATATCTCAACTGACCCCACTTTGCACCGAAATACCAAAAAGTTGTGGGAAAAATGGAAATTTCGCCCAAAAATTGCGACCGCCGAAAGCTGAAAATTTGCTCCAGTGAAGATATTCGTATGCCTCGTAAACCTTGTTAATATCGTTGAAATCGATCACCGCAGCAGAGAATGGGAAAGGTGGATTTTTTTAATTTCGACTAAAAATTGATTTTTTTAAATTTTTCACACGAAATTCGACAATTACGAATAAAGTGATCTACTACAAAGTTGTAGAGCTCGCCAAGCTCGATCGAGTGGTCTTAATCCCTCTTCGATATGAGCATCCTATCAAAAGTTACGCCTGCTCAAAGCTTTACCCAGAAACCCGGGACCCAAGTTTGGGCTGAATTTCCCGGCCCGGAGCATACCTGACCGGATTTCTAGAAGCGGATTCGGATTCACCTATCTAAGCTTAGTAGTATGCCAAAAAGCTACTACGCTCGCTTCTTACACAACCAAGATCCTAACTGGGTAGTAAACCCTACTTTTGGGTCGAAAAACCCGGTTTTTGCTACCCGGCCCGGGCAGGACCGGACCCAGCCCGGCGGCGCCCCCACCGTCGGATAGCCCGATGTCTTTTACATATTCGGCCCAAAGCTCGTCTCGCTACGTTCTACCAGAACACTATTCTAAGCGTCCAAAGTTCATCGGAGGCCGAAAAACCGGGTTTTTGGCAACTTTCCAAAAATCGGGTCCCGGACGGAAGTCGAGACCTTCGATGCACACTGCGCAAGCCAGAGACCTATCGAATAAAAAAAAATTCGCTCCGATCGGCCGAGTCTAGCCCGACTTATGAGCGTTTGAATTTACACAGAATCCGCACCATCACTATAGCACTCCTCCCTTTTGGAGGGGAGGAGTGCCAAAAACCTAGGGTGAAGTTATGCCAATGAGGCATCGACAGACGTTAAGAGCGCATTGTGTCCACGCGCGTTGGTAGTGGCTCCCATACACTCTCCCTCTATTCTATTCCCATGCATCACCATATTTTCGTTGTGCTTTCTCGACTTGAGTGTGTTTGTTTGTGCGCTCGGCAACAGTTGATGTTTGAGGTCGGCTATCCACACGTCTCACAAACGAAAGCTCACGATTAAAGGGAAGCTATAATTACCGCGTAACAAAGTACCAAGATCAACGAGAGAACGCTATGATACATGACAGCTAGGAGGAATGAGGAGTACCGTGGAACCTAGATCAGTCAGCTCATTGCAAATTGCATTGACAAAGTTATGAGATTTTCGTCGCTAGAACACGCCCTCAATCCACTCAATCGAACATCTCAGGGCACCCGAATAGCCTCAGGCGATGCCGATGCCAATCAGTACTCCAGAGGCGAATCCGCCGATCAGATAGACGTTCTCCTTGCAAAACTGGTTGATCTGAATTGGCTCCTTATAAGCAGTATATGCGTAAATCCCCAATAAGCGTCCCCCTCCAATACACCCCCTTGAGGTGTGTAGAGAAAGCGCCTTGGGCGTTTATTGGAGAATTACGGTAGGTAGCGTTGTGACACGGTGCAGAAATCTACAGTACCTCCTCAGCTGTGGGCATGAACTGTCGCTTGTCCTCCTGCGAGAGGTGCTTGGCGATGGACTCCTTCACGCGGTCGAAGTCGTCGCGCAGTCGGCGCCGATTCCAACGAATGTAGCCGCGCTGCTTCGCCAACTGCAAGCAACGGTGGTGGTGGGACAATGGCATCAGCTAGAAAGCTGGCTTTGGAGCTGCCAAGCGATACTATGTGTGAATGTTCCGCAGACCGAACACTGGTTGTTCAAATCCCAGTGAAAACTGGCTGGACACTAAATCAAAGCACGAACGCAGTCTCCGCTATGATACAGACACCGTGATCGAAACGGATCTAGATACCTTCCGGGCAGAGAAATCACAGAATCCAGCAAGATCACAACTATTGCCCTTCCTTCCAAGTTTTCAACGCTTCTCTCTTACTCGTTCTTCAGTTCCTTGACAGCTCGGCGAGCCAGCATATGGGCGAGCAGAGTTGGAACGGCGTTCCCAAAGTAGACTGCCAATCGGTGGGCCAGAGGAGCGATCACGACTTGCGTCTCGCCTCGGCTGGCAGATAACAGGATCAATTTAGCGACGTATTCGGGCGCCATCGCCGATTTGGCGTGCGCCTCTTCCGCCGCCGGCTTCTCAGTTGACTCGTCATATTTTCTGGCGCCGCTGCCCGACAGGGCGTTCTCCGCCAGGCCCGTCTTCACGTAGCCCGGAAGGACCGTGGTGACGCCGATTCGACTGCCGCTAGCTCGCAGCTCGGCGCGCAGACTGTCGCAATAGGCCTGGGAAAGAAGTGGGTAATAGATATCCTCAAGTTATCGCCGGTCGCCACAACATCCGTCATCTTTTGCTTCCACACCTGAATCGCGTGCTTGGAAGCCGAGTAGGCGGCTCGGAATGGGACGGCGATCTTGCTCTGTACGCTGCCCACGACCACAATGGTCCCGGTCTCTCTTAAGTGGGGAAGCAGACCCTGGGTCACGTCTGTGGGACCGAAGTGGTTGACCTGCATCAGCCGACGGTGCACGGCCATGGTCGTCTCTTCGCAAGAAGCCCTGACGCTCATTCCCGCGTTGTTGACCAGCAGGTCGATCTTGCCGTCGTCCGAGAGCTGCGCCAGCTCCGACACGCCGTTCGGCTCCTCCAGGTCCAGGTAGCGGAAGCGCGCCTCGTGCGGATTGGCTGGATTGGCGCCCTTGAGCTCCTGGCAGATGCCAGAGAGCTTGTCCAGACTGCGGGCGGCCAGAATCAGCTTGGCGCCGTGCCGATGGCACAACTGGGCCAGGGCCAGTCCTATCCCCGAGCTGGCGCCCGTGATGAGCACAGTCTTGTCGCGCAGCAGGCGCTCCAGCGATCGGTGGTCGAACCAGAATCGACGCAGCAGGCTCCGGACGCCGTACAAGGCGGCGGCGGCGCCGGCGAAAGCAAGAGCCTTGCCAACGAAGCAGCCAAGAAAGCCGGGCCACATGACGTTCTCTCGACGTGCTCACTCACTTCTCCGGTTCCTCTTCTCCAGTGGTTTCGGTAGATTCCAATTTTCAGACAAGACGGGACCCAGGCACGGATCCAGGGGGGCCCAGAGGGCCCGGGCCCCCCCCCCCCCCCTAGAGCCCGGACTGTAGTACTGGGCGGGCCCTTGAAAATTGGAAGTAAAGGCCCACAAACGTAGAAATTTTCGCCTGCGGCGCTTCGAAATGGCAAAATTTTCGCCTGCGGCACTTAGAAACGGCAAATTTTTCGCCTGCGGCGCTTAGAAATGGCAAAATTTTCGCCTGCGGCGCTTAGAAACGGCAAATTTTTCGCCTGCAGCGCTTAGAAATGGCAAAATTTTGGCCTGCGGCGCTTAGAAATGGCAAGAATTTCGCTTGCGGCGCTTAGAAATGACAGATTTTCGTCTGTGGCGATTAGAAATGGCAAAATTTTCGCCTGCGGCGCTATCTAAGAGAATTTCTAAAAGTGTATGCATTTGGGCCCCCCCTACAGAAAAATCCTAGATCCGTGCCTGACGGGACCAGATGTACGAACACGATTGACACGCCATGCAAGAAGGCGAAAGGCGAGGAAGGCAAAAAGATTTTTGCTCTCTACCTACCTGGATGATAAAGAGGGCGCCGCCGATGCTGAGGGCCGCCCAGCGACCGACTTTGCAGGCCGAATAGCCGCAGGCGACGCCGGCCACGCCGCCGACCACCAGCTGCTGCGTGGCCGGCTGACCGGGCAGATCGGCCAGGAAATCGCGCGCTCTACCCACTAGGTCCTGCGCCGCCTCGCCCGCCTCACCGCGCCTGCCAATCGTGTTCGACATCCTGAATTGGACTATCGCCCGCTTCCAGAACGTCGACAGTGAGTGAGACAGTAAATGGTGATATGAAGATCGATAATTGTGAAAGCATTTGCGTTAGACTGCACAGGCATCGGTCCTTCAGGCCACTAATAGTCACCAGCAAGGCTGTCTGCGCTCGGCGTTTCAGTATACATGTATGGTAGTAATGTGGGAAGAAGAGCGAGCGCCTCCGCCGCCGTTGCCGTTATTCAGTGTGATACGGTAGCGCAGTCATTCTTTGTCTCGCCCTGTGTAGAGTAAGGCGTATGTCGCCACGCGATCACTGTGCTTTGTGTATCGTGGCGCTGTCAACAACCTTGCGTTGATTGTGTTGGCAGCGCGTCTCTTCGTGATAGCTCGCCCGACCGGGGAAGGCACCTTGCTTCACTTGTCTCCCTTCCCCGTTCGGTAGGTAGTTGCCTTTACGTGCGTCGGACCTCCTTAGGTCTCGTGAATACGCGTGCGCCTAAAACCCGTTCAACGCTGCACTATAGCAAGGACGGATAGGTACGGAATATACATAGGTAACAATAACGGAATACAACAACAACAACAAGTACAACGGAGTGGCACTGTGGTTCACAAGAAGATCAGAAGAAGTGGGCTCTGGTCACTGCAGAAGGTTGGCTTCAACTCCTTCCTTGGGTCAGCGGTGATCATTGCTGACAAATAGGCGTTTCCCGTCTGTGCTGCTTGTAGTTGGTGCTAGGATCGGCGCCCAACCGCCGTAGCTTCTATAAGTAGGCAGTCGGTTCGTCTACATTTCTGGCGCTCCCGGGTGGATCGCGGTTTGTCACCGTTGGTGTTCCGTCGTTGTGTCGCCTGTAATTCCTGTGCCTACTGTTGCGTTCGCGTGAAGTCGTGTATGGTGTTGACGAGGACAGGCCGAGGCGTTGATCTACCTGCCGCGAAAAGGTCTGTCGCTGCTGTATCGCCCGTGTACCGTACGCCGCCCTGTTCTCCTGTGTTTTCGTCAGTGCCAGTCGCTGAGATGAGCGGAGACGGGGAAGTGAAGTGTCACTTCTGCCAGGAAGTGGTGGAGGAAGGCTCGCTCCGTCGGCTTTGTGAGGGTGGGTGCCAGAAGTGGGCCCATACGCATTCCAAGAGGGAGTGCTTGCCGTCGGAGAGAGTGGTTGAGGCGCAGAGTGGAGACCTGCAGACCAACCGCCGGTGGAAGTGTGAGGAGTGCGTGGCGGCGGCCGTCGCGGCAGCCGCTGCCCTCCAAGAGCAGCAGTTGGTCGGTGGGTCTTCTCTCAATACGGCTAGTCCGTTCGAGTTGCGCCAAGAGACCGGTCGGGATTTTCCTCCAGGGCCCTTGTTGGGTGGACTGGCAGAGGTGGCGCGCGGTGGGTTGACGGCGCAAACTGGGAGTGGACTGTTGAATTCTGCGACGGCCGGCGGTGTCGTTGACGGAAGAAACTGCCCTCCTCAGTTAGCGGCTGAGTCAGTGGAAGCGATCATTGGTGAGCAGGAAGACCCTGACAACAGGGAGATGCTGAGACAAATGTCGAGAATTGTTGCCGCGACTTTGCAGCCGGTGTCGGCCTCTCTGGGGCAGCTGCAGAAGCGAGTTGACGCGCAACTACTCGACCCGTCACAGCCACCAAGCTCTGCCATGATCGGCACCGCAGGAGGAAGTGGGGCGCCGCCCAACCCTCCGTACTCGGTCACGACGCGCCACGCGCTGACTGCCCAGGCGGCGGTGAGTGCGCTGAACGGCCCGCCGAGAAGAACGGCGTCGGAAATGCAGTTGCAGACTGCTGGGGATACGGTAGCTGCCACGAGAATGGACGAGTTCAGTGGCATGCCGTCAACGAGCGCACAGAACGGAGGAGGCAACCCCGGAGGTGCCGCTGGAGGCACGGGGTGGGGCTTAGTGCCAAGCCCGGTCTACAACGCTGCGAACGTTGGGCCAAACGCTGGCACCGGGGCAGGCCAGGCGCCGCTAGCGCCGCCCGTGGGCGGTGGGCAAGGTGGGCTTGGTGGCGGGATGCAGCAACCTGGACAGGGTGGCGGAGCGCCGCCAGGGCAAGGAGGAATGCCCCCAGGTCAGGGTGGAGGCGGTGGACAGAGGCAGTTCGGAGCGCCGTTCGTGCCAAATCCCCCTCCCGCGGTCTTCGCGCCGCCGATGCTGCAGATACCGCAGGTGCTGCCACCAGTCAGGCCGCAGCAGCCGTCGATCTCGGCCAGAGATTTGGGCTCGCTGCAACCCTTCAGTGGGGAACGGGGCCATGACTGGACGACTTTCCAGCGTATGTTCGAGGATCGGATGATCCTGACGGGAGTGAATCAGCTGCACTGGTTGCCGATTTTGCAGTCGCACCTGCGCGGTGGGCCGCTGGAGATCGCAAACCAGGTCCGGGATGCCAAGCCTGGATACGCCACGTACGCAGATGTAGTGGCGCAGCTGACGGCGTGCTACGCCGACCGTCGGAACGATTTCACGCTGCAGGCCCAGTTCTACAACATGAAGTGGAACAGGGGCGGAGAGTCGATCGACACGTACGTGAATTCCTTGCGCAGCATGGTCTATAAAGCGTGGCCGGGTCAGCCCCAGATGTGGGACCATAACATGAAGAACCAGATTCTGAGATGGTTGCCACAAGATTTGGTGGGTGCTGCGTTGCACACGGCCAGGAACGGCACGCTTGACGACCTGGTGCTGTCGATCCGTGACTACTTGGAGTTGCGCGGTGAGACGGCCGACGCGCGCAAGCAGAAGCCGGCGGCGAGTTCGAAGAAGAACGAAGGTGGAAAGGGCGAAGCGCAGAGCGGCGAGGCCGCCGGTGGGTCGGAGAAAGGGGGAAAGAAAGGGCGCCGTAGACCGTGGAAGCCGTGGACTCGCGGTGGCGACGGCGCCGACGGTGGCACTCCTAAGGGCGGAGGAGGCTCTGGAGGCGCCTCTGGCGGGAAGGCTGGAGGAGGGGCCCAGGCCGATGGTCCACCGAAACCCTTTGTCCCACTCGCCGAGAAGAAGTGTTTCCAGTGTAACAAGCTGGGGCACTTGGCGCGCAACTGCCCTACCAAGCCGCCGCCGCAGAAAACCAACCAGTTGCAGACTGGAGGTGCCGGTGAGCAGGTACCGCCTGTGACGCCTGTGAAGGAGGAGGTCGACAGGCAGACGCTGCCACCGGGAGAGCTGACTTGGGACGAGCTGGAAAAGGTTTTGACGGTGGACGTCAAGAGCTCTGAGAGAGCCGCTGGCGTGTCCGACGTGAAGGAGGGAGAGTGGCCGAGGGCGCCCTACTCCAGATCCAGCCCGTGGCTGCGTGCCACCGTGCAGGGCAAGAGGATCAGCGTCATGATGGACACGGGTGCTACGGTGCCGCTGATAGCCAGCAAGAAGACCTTTGGGAAGCTCTTCAGGTCGGCTGACGCGTCGACGCCCAAACACCAGTTCATTTTCCGTCGGGTCGCAGACCCTGCAGTTCAAGTGGACGGCTCGTCTATTGGAGACTGCTGGATGACGGATGTGAAGTTGGAGTGTGAGGGCCGGAAGTGTCTGACGCAGTTCATGGTCTCGTCCGCCATGTCCGAGTCGGCTGGAGTGCTGATGGGCATGCCGGCGCTGGAAGCTTTGGAATTTCGCATTGAGGCGCCGTCTGGCAAAGTACTCCTGAATGGGGGGAAGACAGCTGAGGAGAAGGCAAAGGAGACAGTTCCGGCATCGCCTAGCGCGAAGCAGGGACACCCTCCCAGCCAACCACAGCAGTCGCCACTAGGACCTCGCGGTGACACCAAAGCTCATCAGAAGGGCCGCTTCAGGGGCGCTGCAGAGAGAGCTGGGCGCGCTTGGGGTGTGCTTGACCAGTGCACCGGCAGTGGACCTGACACGAAGCTGAAGTTGAAAGTGACGCGGCCGCGCAAGAGAGGCGCTAAGCGCAAGCAAGTGGGTACGGTAGACCACTTTGCGGGGCAGCTGTGCTATTTCCAGCCTGCGGACTGGATCTATCCCTGCAATGGGCAAGAACAGCTGTTCGAGCTGCAGTCACTGGACGTGGGTCTGGTTCAAGTTGGAGAGGACTTGACAGTAGAGGTGCCATTCCCCTACGGGGAGGACACGCTGGCCGCTGTGCTAGTGGGGCACCAGTTGGGGACTTTGGAGGTCTGCGAAGAAGCTGATGTGCTGGACAGCGCAGAGGCGCGCGTCAATCTGCTGCAGACACTGGGACAGCTGGCGAGCCCGGCGAGGCACCCAGACGCTGAGCAGATGGAGGGGCACGTGTACAGTGTTCCCAAGAGGACGCCAGAGCAGATCGCAGAGCGGCAAAGGCTCATTTGTGAACAAGTTCGGATTGGCGACGGCCATTGTCCTTCTGACAGAGAGAAGGTACTGGAGGCGCTCAAGAGAAATCACGAGGCCTTTGCAGTAGAGCCGAACGAGATGGGCCTGTGCAACCTGGAGAAGGTGCACATAGACACTGGCGACGCGGCGCCTGTGTCTGAGCCGCTGAGACAGATTCCCCTGCACATTAGACCCCAAATCGATGAGGAAATCGATAAGATGCTGAGAATGGGGGTGATCAGAGAGAGCAACAGCCAGTGGAGCTCTCCGATCGTGCCAGTGAGGAGGAAGGACCTCCAGGGCAACTTCGTGGGGTACAGAGTGACGCAAGACTATCGGCGTCTGAACCGTCACGTGAAGGTGCCCCAATACCCCCTGTCGAATACGGTAGAATTGCTGGAGCAGATGGCTGGCCGGAAGCCAAGGTACCTGGGACGCTGGGACCTAGTGAGCGGCTTCTACCAGGCGGGCTTGTACCCGGAGGACGCGGCGAAGACCGCGTTTCGCACGCCTAGAGGGCTCTTCGAGTACGTCAGATTGCCCATGGGGATCTCGGCCAGCCCCGCCATCTTTCAGCGCCTGATGATGAAGGTGCTGCAACCCCTGGTGGACAAGGGGGGCGTCACGGTGTACATCGATGACGTCGGACAGGCGGCGTGCACGATCGACGAGTACGTGGAGCAGATCGACGGGATTTGCAAGCGTTTCGTCGAGGTCGGCATGAAGTTCAAGCCCAGCAAGTGCGAGTTCTTGCTCAAGGAGATGACCTATTTGGGCCACATCATCTCAGAGAATGGCATTCGGGTGGATCCCAGAACGGTTTCGGCGATCCTCGAAATGCCAGAGCCAAAAACGCAAAAGCAGGCCAGAAGGCTGTACGGCCTTGCCAGCTATCTGAGGCGTTTCATCAAGGACTTTGCACAGATCGCCAAAGGAATGGCGGCGACGTTGAAGGGCGACCCGAGAGGCTTCAAGTGGACGAAGTCGGCGTCGGAGTCGTTCACGGCCCTGAAGAAAGCCTTGACCAGTCCGCCGGTCTTGCAACCCGCGGACGCTGACAAACCTTTCTGGCTGGAGGTAGACGGCAGCAAGTATGGTCTTGGCGCGGTGCTGGCGCAGCAGGGGGAGGAAGGAAAGTTGCACCCCGTGGCTTATGCGAGCCGAGGGCTGAACAAGCACGAGGGCAACTACCCCATCAGTGAGCTGGAGATGCTCGCTGTGATATTCGGGCTGCGCAAGTACAGATACTATCTGCTGAACGCGCCGGAAGTGCACGTGGTCACGGATCACAACGCACTGACCATGTTGGCCAAGTGCAAGGAGCCGACTGGTCGTCTCTATCGCTGGATAGTCGATATTGACACGTTCAGGCCCATCTTCCACTACAAGAAAGGGGCGCTGAACTACGTACCGGACGCGCTTAGTAGGTGGAGGACAGAGCACGAGAATCTGTCGAACTTGGGCGACTTGGAGCTGCACGAGGTGGACGTGCAGGCTCTGGTGAAGGTCCCCAACGTGCAGCAGGTCAGCATGCTGCGCATGATGACGAGAAGTCAGACGAGAGCGCAGCAGCAGCAGGCCGCCCAGTCAGCACCCGACGGGCAGGTCCCGGCAGCGAAGCATGCCGGGCCGGACCGGGCAACGGCAGCAGAGCCTGCTGGCGCAGACTCTGCCGGGCCGGACCGGGCTTCTAGTGAGCCGGTCCTGGACCTCTATGCCGCAGAGGGTGATGACGAGGATCTGCCAGTGCTGGAGACGCCTGACAGACTGCCCACGGATATTCGGGCAATCAGAGACCTTCAGATGTCGGACGAAGTTCTCAGAGACGAGATTCTGAAGAGGGAGGCATGTGAGAGCGACGACTCAAAGTCCTCTTACTTCCTGCTGGACGGTGTGCTGTACACGCATACCAAGCACGGTCGCTGTCTGTTAGTGCCGCAGTGTGAAAGAGAACTGTTGATGCACGAAGCGCATTCGTCGAGGACGGGGGGTCACTTTGGGCCCGAAAAGATGCGCTTGCGACTGTGCGCGGCCGGGTTCTATTGGCCGGGCATGACCCAGTCGGTCTGGGATTTCGCCCGAGGCTGTGTAGCGTGCGCAGCAAGACAGGGGCAAGGTCTGCGAGGCAGGCCCCCTCTGCACCCAATTGAACCGCCGCAGGCACCGATGCAGTTAGTCGGAATGGACATTCTGCTTATGCCTCAGAGCCAGCACGGACACAAGTATCTGCTCGTCTTGCAGGACTACTTGACGCGTTTCGTCTGGGCGTTCCCCATGAAGAACGAGACGACGGAGACGGTCTTGCGTGTTCTGCAGCAGCAGTTCTTCCCCTCTGCAGGATTTGTCGACACATTCCTGACAGATAGAGGCGCGCAGTGGAAGTCAGCGCTCGCTCAAAGGTTCTTCGAGGCCTACGGTATCAAGCAGCGCTTCACCACTGCGTACCATCCCCAGTGCGACGGGCTAGTGGAGAGGTCGAATAGGACGGTGCCCAACGTCCTGGCGAAGACCGCCTACGAGCACGAGGAAGACTGGGTGGATTTGCTAGGAGACGCCCTAGTGGCTTTCAACGCAACTCCCCAGTCGAGCACCACCAAGTGCCCCTACTACGTGCTCTTCGGCCGGATGCCCCACCTGCCGTCGCAATCGGTGCTGTCGAGGAAGCCCTCCGCACACACGTGGGCAATGGACGAGTCGATCGATCGTCTGCCGCACAACTTGGCGCGAATTTGGAGCGAAGTCCGACTCCACATCGAGAAGGCGCAAGTCAAGCAGAAGGCGGCTTATGACGCTGTGCGCGTGCGTGTGCCGGTGTTTGTTAATGGCGATCGTGTGTGGTGCTATTCCCCTTCTGTTGCTAGCAGTAAGGAGCGTAAGATGGCACTGCCTTGGGAAGGTCCATATCGCGTGGTGCAGGTGTACCCAGAGGGCATGGTGAAAATTCTGCCGGTCGATAAGCCGAACGACAAGCCGGTCATCGTGAGCGGCGCGCGACTTTGTCACTGTTCGCCGCAGATTCCCGACGCGACGCGCGCGCCAGGGAAACGCAGTCGAACCATCGACGAGACCGTGCAAACGCTATTCGAGGCGAATACCCTCTTTTCGGGGGGGAAGGGGGACAGTGCAGACTATATGAACGGTAGCAAAGACGCAACGCAAGACGTGTCCGCCGTTTACAGTTTGTGCTGCCTGCAGTTCGTGCACAATTCACATAGCGATCGTTCCGAACATTTTGAATTGATCGACAAAAGTGAGAAGTTCGAGTGTGCGAACAAAACTTTCCCTTCTCGTTCAGAGCGAATCGGCAAGTCGGCAAGCGAGTCGGTCGAGCAGAGAGAGTCGAGAGAGAGGGAAGCGAAGTCGGCGCCGACGGTAATGTCGGGCCGCCGGGGCAAAGAGAAGCAGCCGGCCGGGAAGGAAGTGTCGCAGAAGCCTGGTGTGCAGGCGAGCGGCGCTTTCGACCAGGCGCTGCAGACGGCTAGTGCGCAGAGAGCCAGAGCCAAAGGGCCAAAGCGCGGTGGAAGTGAAGGCGCGCGGGGAGGACGGACGGCCAGTCTGCCACCGCGTGTCATTCAGAAGGCTCAGACTGGCCAGGGCGGAAGGCAGTCGAGCTCGGAAAGGGCCGGGAGAGGCCGCGGGTCGTTGCAGGGAGCCAGTCTCCAGCTCGGCGCCGTGGGAGCCACCCATAAGTCCAGAGTTGACACTGGTCGCAAAGGTGAGCGGCAGGCGAGAGGCGCCGGCTCTCTTGTGCGCACCAAACCGCCGACGGACGTGGTTCAGGCGACGACGCCAGCCTCCGAGGGAGGAAAGAAGGGCGCCGGGGTGCCCGTGTCGCCTGGACACGTGCGAGATCTGGCGGACAGGCCTGCTGATCGCAGTCTGTGGACCGAAGCCGAAAAGGAGGTACATCGGCTGGCGAAGGTAGAGCGCGAGCGCGAGTTAGCTGCGCAAGCCTTGGAGCGCCGTAAGGCTGCCCAGTTGATGCCTCCCATCCCGCGCGTGAAGACGCCAGAGGGCGGTCACGGTAGAGGGCGCGGCAGAGGCCGAGGTCAGCACCCGAGTCGGAGTCGAAGTAGAGGCCGTGGCGGTGGCGGGCGTGGTGGTGCCGGGTTCTACCCTGGAAAGGGGGGGACGTTGGTCTTCCGCCCAGGGCCCGGGCGCTATCACAACCCCATAGTTGGAGAGCCAGGCCATGACACGAGCTCGGAGTCGCCGTCGAAGACGCCCAGGAAAGCGCACTATGTGCGGGCGATGATCCCTCCCGTTGCCCCTCCTGAGGAGGAGGAGGACTTCGAGGAGGAAGAGGAAGACGACGACGGCGACGGAGACAGTGTGTCGCCCGTGAGGCCCATGCGTCTGCCCTGGAGGGAGGCTCAGCGGATCCGCAGCCAAGTGCATGCGTCCGTGATGGGAGAATTGAGCCGACGGGGAGGCATGATGGGGCTGGATCCGAAGCAGAGGAAGAAGGTGATTGCCTACATCCGGAAGGAGCAGATGAGGCAGCTTCGGACGGCGGGCGAGCAGAGAGCGCGTTCCCAGTCGAGGGGTAGAGGGGGCGCGCAACTGCGAAGCCGATCGAGGTCGGAAGGGCGTCAGGGCGGGACCGAGCAGGAGACGGTCGCCAGTTGGTTGGACGCCCACCTCGGAGTCGCGTCGAAGCAGGCACAGCGGTTGCCGCAGAACGTCGAGCGCCGCTCAGACCGAGAGTTGAAAGCGGCCAGGAAGACGGCTAAGGAAAAGGCGCAGTTGGTGCCCAAGGAAGAGCCGATCGACGTTTCGGACGACGACGACGAAGCGGAGACGCCGCTGTCCAGTACGCTGGCAGGGCGGAAGGAGCCGCTAGCGCCCATGCGTTACGACGACAAGGGCGAACAGAAGTATCAGGGGAGGGGACCCGGTGAGTACCCGCGCCGTCTGAAGCGTGGATGGGAACCGCGCCAGGCTGCCTATCAGGAGGCAGAAGAGAAGGCGGCGGGAGGTCTCGAAACCCCTACGGACTGGAGAAGGCGCCGGTACTGGCAGGAGACGCCGGGATTGGCGCCGCCGGAAGTGGTCAGCCAGGGGGAGTTCGCCGAAGCGATGTGGCGTTACGCGCAGTACAAGGCGGAGATGGAGGAGGAGAAGAGGCTGCTGCTCGAGGAGCAAGCCGTGTCCGATCCTCCCCAACTCGCCGAGATCGAGAAGGAGCGGGAAGAACTGCGCGACCCCCAGACGGAAGGAGGCTGGAGCGTTCCGGAGCTCCCGGTCAAGGTGAAGAAGGAGATTGAGGCGTCGAAGCTGGCGCAGCTGGTCAATCCCAGTCTCCTCTTCGCCGCGCTGGACGACGCCATGCAGCGTTGGAAACTCCAGTATCAGCAGAAACTGGAGAAGCGCAGGGAGCAGGGACTGTCCGTCAGTCTGCTGCAACTGGACTCTTCGTCGGACGAGGAGTCGCAGGCCGTCCTGGAGGAAGGAGACGGCGAGGACAGCGACGTGGCGGTGGTCGACGTGGTCCTGAAGCCGAAACCGGCCAAGAAGGGCAGCGGCGGGTCAGCGCTAGACGCCGACCGTCAGCGCCAAGCCGGCAGGATCGCGCTGTCCATGCAGGAGGGCGACGAAGCCCAGGAGGACCTTGAGAACTTGGTCAAGGACTTCGATGATATGCGCGAGCGCCTGTGCCGGGTGAGACAGGGCGCCTCGAGGCTGGGCATGGTCAAGGACCGGGCCGAGTACCATATGAGGCTCCTACGGAGGAACAAGCAGCGCCGCTACTTGTATACTCCCCCGGACGACCAGAAGCAGGCGGCCAGAGCGCAGTTTCGTCGCAGTACGGTAGAGCACTTGCTGCCGCCGTCGGAAGTCAGGGGCTACGGTCAGGATGGGCCAGAAGGCGTGGAGATGCCCCTCGTGGCGGACGTGTACTGGACCCTGTTCGGGCACCACCCCAGGGACACGAACGTGCTGGTGCAGACGCCTCGCACCCTAGAGGAGTTGGAGGTAGTCGTGCAACAGATCCGCCAAGAGTGCGACGAGATGAAGGTGCACGTCCTGTTCATGGACGCGGAAGGGTGGAATCCCCATCAGCAGGTGTGCGACACGGACCCGCTGGCGCAGTGGGTGCACCAGCCGGCCAGTCCCGTGTACCCCAACGCGAAGAGCTTCATCTCGACGATGCAGGTCGAGACGTTCGGGGCCGGCATCTCGCTAGTGGTGGATTTGAGGGATTTCTGGGAGGTGCGCCAAGGGCGGAAGATCTACAGATTCCCTCAGCCCCTGCATGAGCTGTTCTGCGATCCCCAGTACTTGGTGGTGGTAGGGAACTTCGAGTACGCGGACAAGAGCCGCATCGATAACACCTACGGGACGCAGCAGTGGGGCACGGCGAGCGCGGGGTTCGATCGACGCGACTGGCGCACAGTCGACTCTGGATACTGGGCGTACACCCACGGGATGGCCCAGGAAGACTATGAGCCCCAGCAGTGGAAGAGCATGGAGCACGTGGGCGTCAAGAGAATGATGCTGGCGGCGCTGCAGTCGTCAGACCAGGGCCACGATTCGTTGCTGGCGACGGACGAGATCCGAACGCTGCAGCACCGTCTCGGTGTGAGTCACCCTGGAGGCGCCGTGTGCTGGTTGTACGCCATGCCGGTGCTCGACGAGCTCTGGTGGGAGGAAGCCATGGCGTATGGAAAGCCGAGAGGAGAGACTCCTCAGGAGACGCGGGACAAGGCCACTTGGGCGAGGCTGGACTGCCTAGCCTACAGTCTGTTGGACTGTCGCGCGCTGTCGATCGCGCTGCTGGCCGGTTCGATGTGGTTCCCGCTGCCGAAATTCGCCGACGCGGACCCGGACGGAGGCCCGAAAGAGGACCTGAACATGATGGGTCAGGCCCTGAGGCAGATCCAGGAGTACCTGGACAGGAGGCGCTTCGCTCTGCTGACGGCAGAGGAGGACCCGATAGAGAAGCGCCAGGACGCCGGCGTAGCCGTGTCGAGAGCCCCTCCGCAGAGAACGGTGTTTTCGCAGGAGGTGGTGGAGCTGCTCAAGAAGTTGGCCAAAGTGCAGGCAAACGAGCGCGCCATGCAGCTCGGATTTGGTTTCAACTTCGTGGGAAGAGTGGCCAGCGAACGCGAGCTGATAGATGCCATTGTGGGGCAAGTTCGCAACGATAAGGCCCAGTCAGACCGGGTGAAAATGCGGGCGGAAGTGCACAAGGCGCTGCGCAGCATTCCCGGCTACTACCTGCTGCACGTGCTGAAGCAGAAGGTCTTCCAGTGGTGGTTCGACCGATGGGAGCAGCGGGCGGTAGACAAACTGACTCAGCACATCGAGATGCTGACTCCGATGGAGGCGTCGATTCCCGCCGAGATCGAAGCGGTCGCGGAAACTGTGGCCGAGGAACTGCGTCAGGAGAAGGAGGAGGGAGAGCGCCTCCGACGGCAGATTCCCTTCCACAGCTCGGTCGTGATAGAAGCTCTGCTGAAGAACAGAGAGCTACGCCTGAAGATGAAGAAGCAGGGGGCGGCGCTGAGCCATTTGTATTCGGTGGCCAGAGCGTCCGCGAATGTCCTCCACAAGCTAGGCTTGATGTTCAGTTCCGGGGCGCCGGACGAGCTCAAGGCCTCGGAGGAGTTCCGCCAGTTCAAAGAGGCGAGTGAAACCCTGCAGGTGCTAGTCCCCAGCATGCCTATGGACCTAGAGACCGAAGCGCTGCTGGAGGACGAGGAGAACTCCTTGAAGGAGCGCACCGAGGCGCAGAAGGCCGAGGACGAGCGGGAGAAGAGAAAGGCGCTGGGACAGAGAGACGCGCCTATGGACGTCACGGAAGGAGAGGGTGAGCTGGTCACAGAGAAAGCCACCACGAGCAGTGATTCGGTGTCGATGCAGCTAACGCTAGACGGGACGCAGAAGACATCGGACACTGCTATGGAAGTGGGGCTGACGGAGCAGCAGAAGCAGAGAGAGGAAGCGGCTGAGGCGCGCTTGCAGAGGCAGCAGGCGAAGTTGAAGTTGGTGAAGCCTCATCCGTGGCCGGTGGTGAAAGTTGAGCCTCAGGAGAAGGAAGGGGAAACTCTGCCGCTCTACGAAGAGCACGAGAAGCAGAGACTCGAGCTGGAGAGACAGAAGGCGCAAGGCCTAGTGCCGTCCGCCGCCGCTGGCGCCAGTTCGAGTGGAGA